>PVJS01001467.1:0-62778 GCA_004027185.1 Glis glis | reverse complement strand
ACCCTTCAGGGGATACCCCTAGTGACCTACCTCCTCCAACTAGGTCCAGCTCCTAGTATTCTATTCAGCCATCGATGGGTTAATCCATTGATGAGGTCAGAGTCCTCATGATCCAATCACCTCCCCAAAGCCCCAGCTCTGAACACATGAGACTTTGGGGGACACTCCAGATCCAATCCCTAACATGGGTAGAAACAGTATTATCAAATAAGAAATACTGAGAACTAATCTATGTTTAAAGAGCTGTATAAAGGAAGAAAGGACTGAAGATCCTAAAACAGCAGTGCTGATGAATATCTAGCACCTGGTTGCTTATTAGAGTCTAGGCACTTTCTAAATAATAAATGTACATTAACTTACTTAATATTCATAGCAAACCCTGGGGTAGTTACTGTTGTCATCATTTTATAAATGAGGAAACCAAGAACCAGAGATATAAAGTACATTGTTCATGGTGACCCAGTTCAGTCTCAAAGCCAGGTGATCCAGCCCCAGCACTATCTTTTTTAGCTAAGTCACTTCATATGTATCATGGTAGGACAATGGTTGTGACTCCCTATAGTATATACAGTGGGTTTTTCTTGATCCTAGGATAACTTGATTTGTTCTCTGAGGCCATCTCCTAAAAAAGTACTTAACTTTAGTTCATTCATAATTCGATAGATATTCAAATGCCTAATAACACAGTTCTAGGTACTAGGATTGTTCTTTTTTAGTGGGAGAGACCAGTGACCAAAAATAAATGTATTATTTGATACAATATCCTATAGGGGAAAAAAAAAATCCAGAGAAGGAATACAAGATGTCATGGAGGAAAATAAAGTGAGAAAAGGACAAGTGATGGTCCTGGTGGTGGTGAGGTGTTACATTAGAAACAGGTCAGGGAAGTGTCTGAAGAGATGGCACATGAAGATTGTCTTAGTCCCTTTGGTCGCTGTAACAAATGCCATAGATTGAGTGACTTAAATAACAGACATTTGTTTCTCCCAGTAATGAAGGCTGGGAAGGCCAAGGCGGAGGTGCTGAGAGACCCACTTCCGGTTTGCACAGGGCGTTTTCTTACTGTATCCTCACAGGGCAGAGAGCAGAGAGAGAGAGAGAGAGGCAGCAAGCTGTCTTTGTCTCTTTTATAAGGACAGTGATTCCATTGATTAGGGCTCCATCTTCATGACCTAATTACCTCCCAAAGACCCACCTCCTAATACCATTACCCTTGGGATAAGAATTCTCGCATACGAATTGGGGGGGCTGTGCAACTATTTAGTTCATAACCTAGACCTAAATGAAGTGGAGCAGCAAACTGTGCAGATATGGGGGAAAGCATTCTGGACAGAAGGAATAGTAAGTGCCAAGGCCAGAGGCTGGTGTGGCCCACTTGAGGCACTGTAAGGGAGCCAGTATGTTCAAAGTTGGGAGAGGTGAGGAGAGAGAGGACACAGCAAGTAGAACCTTGTAAACTAGGTGGTGATTCTGGATTTTATTTTTAATCTGATGAGGAGCCATGAGAGGGTTAAGTGAAGGGAAAGGATATCCAATAAGAACTTCCTGTCCTGTACCTCGTGAAGAGGAAGTATTTCAGGAAGAGTCTTGAAGCAGAGAGCATCTTGCTGGTGAGTTAAAGTTTGAATGAATGAACCACTAGGGAAGTCGGGTCCCCTGTGAGCAAGTGAAAGTGTTTGTGTCCATTATACTGCATTCCTTCCCTAAGGATGTTTTTTGGCTGGGACAGTAGTTAAATTGTAGCTAATACAGATGGCAGTTCATGGCCTAGTTACTGCTTCCTACATTTAATGACATTAATATATTTAACCACCATTAAAAAATTGTCTTTCTTAGCTATGAAGTAACACTTGCAAGGATACATTAGGGTCCTAGTGTGTGTAGAGGTGCATAAAGAGAGTTAAAGAATGTTGAAGTTTAACTTGAATTTTTTTTTGTGTGTGTGGTACTGGGGATGGAACCCAGGGGCATTCTACTTCCGAGCCATACCCTCAGCCCTATTTTATTCCTTTGAAACAGGATCTCACAAGTTGCTGAGGCTGGCTGAAAACCTGTGATCCTCCTGTCTCAGCCTCCCAAGTATTGGGATTACAAGTGTGCACCACCACATCCAGCTTACCTTGAATTTAAAATATTTGGATAAATGGAAATCTTAAATATCTAAATATATTCATGTCCTTAAAATGTTTTTCTTATAAGAACATTTTTATTCATGTACTTCAAGTATTTATTTTTTAAATCAACAATTATTGAAAAGTCAGAGTAAATCCTTAATTTTTATTACCTAAATAATAGAAATATACCTTGGTTTATTACTGGGATATATTAAAATTCTCTAGTCTGAGCTGGATGTGGTGGCACACACCTTTTAATCCCAGTACTTGGGAGGCTGAGACAGAAGGACTGCAGGTTTGCAGCCAGTCTCAACAATTTTGGAGGGGCCCTCAGCAACTTAGTGAAACTCTGTTTCAAAAAAAAATAAATAAAATAGGACTGGAGATGTAGCTAGGAGGTAGAATGCCCTTGGGTTCAATCTCCAGCATTACAATAAATAAATAAATAGAAATTTAAAACACTCTAGACTGGCTTATCCAAATGCAAAAGGGAAATAATTTCTTAACATGTTCAATTGTATTAAAATTATATTAGAAGAAGTAAGTTTTCTTTAAAAAAGCAATGAAATAGAGAAAATATTTCTATACACATACACATAAAGGTTTATAATATTATATAAGGTAGTATAATTATGTAACAACTAATCTTTATTTGGATAAATGGCCAAAGGTTAGAAACTCACTTTTCCACATAAAAAAAAGACCAACATGCAAAAGTGCTCACCCATAATGATTAAAGAAATGCAACTTATTTAAATGATAAGTTACAGGCTTGATGTGGCTATGATGGCTATGTGAAATTGCATATTAACACATGGTTGTTATCATCCAAATTCCTATAGCCCTAGATTTGACCTCCAGCACTACAAAAAAACAAAAACAAAAACAAATTAGTAATACTACCTAAAGGGTTCCAACAATATTTAACACAAGTCATCTTTATTGAAAATGCCCTCTGATCCAGTAAATTCTCATTTCAGGGGAAAAAAGTCAAAGGAAGAAAAAAATATATTGTTAGAACAATGTTAATTATAACAATACAAGACTAAAAACAAGTCCAACACCTAACATTTGGAGAAATGACTAAACTATAATACCTCATAACAATAGAATATTATTTGCAGATAAACTACTATAGAGAAGTCTGTAAAATAAGTGAAAAATGCACAGTATTGTGAATCATTATTTACAATCCAGTATACTGATAAAGATAAGAAAGCATAGAGTATTTATATATAATTTGACTTTGTTTACCTTTTTATTGTGCATTTTATTGCATTTGAACATGATATGAGGAATATAAGAGAATATAATTCACTTAACAAAGGACATCATAGGATGTAGAAAATGATACACAAGTTCAACAAGATTTGGATCACCTATACTTACCTGGCAGGGGAGATACCAGGATCACAAAGGTGGTTTTCCGGGGCGAGGCTTATTCATTGTACTGCAAATGTACTGACCCCTGTGTTTTTCCCAAATGTGGGAAACTCGACTGCATAATTTGTGGTAATGGGGGACATTTGAGCTCTCCCCTGGTGTTTTTGGTTTCTAAAAGTAGTTTGGAGTCTGGCATGGTGATGCACACCTGTAATCCCAATACTTGGGAGGCTGAGACAGGAGGGAGGATAGCAGGTTCTATGCCAGCTTCAGCAACTTAGTGAGGCCCTCCGCAACTTAATGAGACCCTGTTTCAAAATAAAAAAAAGAAAAGCCGGGTATGGTGGCACACGAATGTAATCCCAGTATTTGGGAGGCTGAGACAGGAGGATCACAGGTTCGTGGACAGCCTCAGCTACTTAGTGAGGCCATCTGCAACTTACTGAGACCTTGTTTCAAATAAATAAATAAATAAATAAATAAATAAATAAATAAATAAATAAATAAATAAATAAAAAATAGGGCTGTGTATATAGCTCAGAGGTAGAATGCCCCTGAGTTCAATCCCCAGTACCACAATAAAATAAAGTAATAATAAAAAAATAAATAAATAGGGCTGGGGGTGTAGCTCAGAGATAGAATGTCCCTGGGTTCAATCTCCAGTACCATAAAAAAAGAAAAAGATATGGAGCACCTGATACCAACAGCCAGGAACTGGGATGCCGGTGACAGTCCACTCTGCTTCCCATACAGTGAGGATGGCACAACTGAAGACATGCCCTTCAAAACTTATTGGAAGTAACATTGATTCCCAAAAGTGAGCCATGTCAGCAGCTGAGATTTATTTTTGGGTTAAAAAAACTACTGGAAAGACAGTTGTAAATCTATTATCACAGCCTATATCCAGTTACAACTTGTTTTTTTATTTCTAATTTACTCTCTAAGAACAAATTTCTCAATTCTTAACAGATAGCATTCTTTGATATCATGTGCCACTAAATTCCAGAAAAGGGGAGAATTTCAGTAAACTCATAGAAGCCATTGTAATGGAGTGTGACCTGGGCTCTGTTGGGAAATAAAACCTTTGACCTTGTCTCAACAGGTTGTATTAGAATGAGACAATAAATTCCAAAGATTCATTAGGTCCTTAAAATAGGCAGGGTCGCCTACATATCTATATATGCTAAGAAACAGAAAAAGGGTTAATGGATTTCAGAATTGTTTTGAATTTAGAATTTAGAATATTGTGGTCTGGTATGTTTATCGCCTCTTTTTACAAGAAAAGATTACCCTGAGATGGGGCCAGACAGGATACTGGTTTCCTTGAAATCTCAGTTTAAATCTTCTCCACCTTAGTCATCCTTCAATCATTAACAAGTCAACATATATGACTTTGATAGGCACCTCTGGCAACGAAAGTTACCTTTAGCACCAGCCCATGGACCCCTTTCTGTGTATGTGATAATTTGGTTTCAAGGGTCATGTGCTATGGTCGAGTGCTGCGTTAGGATCTTATAGGCTATTCTAGAATTCTTGATGTTAAAAGAATTCTTGATCTTTCAACTTAACATCAGTTTATGAATATCTGTGTTACCAGTGTGATTTCTGATATTACTGATGTCTAGAAAGGTTTTGTGGAGAAAGTTAAAACAAGTGAAGCTGGCATTGCATTGCCCAGTCTAAGATGACCCCTGTCCCTTTGTCTTCCCAGAAAAAACGAAAGTCTTAAACGAGGCTAATGTTGCTCACTTCAGTGGATTATTGAGACAGTAAACTGAGGTAAAGGAATATGGTTAGTAGGAACTAAATAAATGATAAGTCCCTTCACTTTTTACATGCAAAACTTTTTGAAAGGTGCCTAGGGCAAAGGGGATAACTTTTAGAGGGAGGGGCTGGAATGAGAAAGCAATCACAAAAACATATCTGTTGTAAAGAAGTTTACAATAGACTGGGAGAGTCAGACAAGCATAATTAAGGAAAGATAATGCAATTAAAAGAAAAATGGTAAACATGCTGAATGTGACTGGAGGTAGGGCAGAAGCCAGCCTCAGGGTAGGGTTCTGTGTGTGTGTGTGTGTGTGTGTGTGTGTGTGTGTGTGTGTTACTGGGAATTGAACCCAGAGGCATTCTACCTCTGAGCTACATCTCCAGACCGATTTTATTTCTTATTTGGAAACAGGGTCTTACTAGGTTGCTGAGAGCCTCACTAAATTGCTGAGGCTGTCCTCGAACCTGCGATCCTCCTGTCTCAGACTCCCAAGTATTAGGATTACAAGCGTGCGCCACCACGCCCGGCAAAGAGTTTTAAATTAAGCCTGTGAGCTTAGCGTGTGTGATAGCTTTTCTATCCACATTTGAAGACAGGCTGGTACACAGGGCAAAACCCATGCTACAAAATTGCTCTAGAGTCACGCTTTAAAAAGTGATAAAATGTTAGAATTAATTCCCTTTGCTTTTGAAAATTGTCTCTTTTCCACCATATTTCAGAAAGTATGTCTTAATAAGCAAACTGGAATGCTTTTTATTATATGGGTGGAAGACGGTATAGGAAGCAGTGGAAATGACTGCGGGTGTTTGTTTTGGGGGATTCCTGTATCTCTCAGACAAGCTAGTCTCAAAGTAGTGTTGCCTGCTAGCAGCTCCTGAAATCCTTCCCAGGACACTGGAATAAATAGTGAGGAAGAGACGATAACCATTTTATTTATACCTCTCTTACACGACATCACTTTTCAAGGTGTATTTTCAGTTATTTGTAGGTGTCTTGCTTTTCCTGTTGGATTATAAATTCTTTAAGGGAAGAAGGATCCTGTTTGATTTTCAATAAATAAAATGTTGTTGAAAGGAACTCCCTTTACTACAAAGTCTTGCTGACTGTTAGAGTTACATGGTTCCATTTACTTATTTGCTTGCTTAATAGTGGTATTGCAGATTGTCTGAAGCTCTGTACAGATGGTTCTACTTAACACTTTTACACTTTATAGACCACATGAAGACATATCTATACATTCATTCTGCTTTTTGCTTTCAGAGTATTCAATATATTCTATGAGCTATTCAACACTTTAATTAGGCTTTGTGTTAGATGATTTTGCTCACCTATAGGCTAATGTAAGTGTTCTGCGTTTGTTTATGGTAGTCTAGGCTAAACTATAATGTTTGGTAGGTAAGGTGTATTAAATACATTTTCAACATATTTTTATGTTGAAATGGTGGGTTTATCAGGCTACGACCCCATTGTAAGTAAAAGGCATCTGTATCCATTTGGTTTTAGCATGTTTAGGATTCAAAGAAAATTCATTCTCTTACCATTTCTAGCTTATGCTCTGCTGGCATCACGTATTAGCCATGGCATGTTTTTAAGTCTTCGTCCATATCTCTTTAAGAAAGTCAGAACTGTGGCCACCTACACTTTGTAAAAAGGAGATCAAAGGAGGGGGCACTGGACTCAAATGGGGTAGCTAAACCAGACACTTGGGCTGGCAAACAGAGGCTAGTGGGACCCGAAAGAAAACAAATTAACATGTTTGACAGATGTAGGAAGGTCAATGTTTTTCCTAGGAAAGGCTCTCTGGGAAAGCCCAGAGTTAAGTAGCAGCTGACTAGAGAGAGCTGGCAAGACCACAGTGGAGTAGAAAGGTCTGCCTGCCCCTTCAGCAAAGGTGGGTCATTCTTGGTTGAATGGAGGGGCATTACAAGTGGTTACTGGCACAGTGGGTGGGCATTTTCTAAAAGCTCATCATGGTGGTGGTGGTGGTGGTGGTGAAGAAAAGGGAGCCTTGTACCAGTTTTGATACTTTGCCCCTGCAGAGAAATTTGGCACCTTCTTCCCCTTAATAGAAGAGAAGGTTATTTACTTTACGTCTGGGCCCACAGGGGGATTGTAAATACTTATGTACTTTTGCAGTTGAATTGGTGGTAAATTATTTTTAGAAGTCCTCTAATGAGCAGACCATCCAACCACAAAATTGCCAGTGTGACACGAGGAGCAGATTGTTGAAGGGAACGGGGCTGCGTGCAGTACCTGTGTGTGCAGTGTGGCACCGGGCACTGGTGGCTCCTCCACAGATGCACCAGTTGGCATTACAGTCCAAATTGTACAGCCTCGAGTATTTTGTTTTTCTTTATTTGTTCATTTTATGTCTATTTGGCTCTTTTCTCACTCTCTTTTTTCTTGGTTAGTCTAGCTAAAGTTTTGTCAATTGTGTTTCACTTTTAAAAATACCAACTCTTTGTTTTATTGATCTTTTGAATTGTGTTTTTAGTCTCTATTTCTTTTTTTGCTCTGATTGTTGGTATTTCTTTCCTGCTACTAACTTTGGCTTTAGTTTATTTTTCTAGTTCTTTAAAATGCATTGTTAGGTTGCTTATTTGGAATCTTCCTATTTTTTGATGTAGATGCTTATTGCTATAAATTTCCCTCTTAGTACTGCTTTTGCTGTATCCCTTAAATTTTGGTATGTTGTCTCCATGTTCATTTTGTGTCCATCAGTCCTTTTAACTGGTTGGCATGTGAAGCTGTGTGAAGATTGACAGGTAGGCACAGTACTTCCTAGAGAATTTTGTAAGTGCTGTCTCCCATGAGTCCTGTTATTTATACTATAGATAAACTTTCTGTGACTTTTAGGTTTTGGGAGGAACAACTGAACAAACATTCTCTATTAGTTTAGGGTACACAAACCAAGGGTTTTTCACTTTCCTTCTGAGATCACCACTTATTAAATACCTAGACTCTGTAAAGGATCATTTCTAACTAGTAAGTATTTGTTAGGAGGCAGTGGGGTACAGTATGGTGATTATGAACTTGAATGTGGATTCAAATTCTGGCTGTGCAATTTTCATATGACCCCAGGAAAGTCACTCAACTACTTTATTCCTTAGTGCTTTTAGCTATGAAATGAAGGTTATAATGTTCTTACCTCATTGAATTGTTGCAAAATAAAGCTTCAGTGGCAAGCACTCAAATATTTGCTAATGTTTATGAGACAGCTTGATTGATCAAAGCACAGGGTACACACAGAAAATAAATGGAGTCCACTCCATAGGAGGTTTACAGAAGAGTTAGAAGATACACTCATGAGATAAAACAACAAGGTAAGGAAGATGGGGTTTGTTAGAGTTCAGAGAAGGAAAGACAACCCCTCTGTGCTAGGTTCACAGGTAATGAAGCTAGAAGAAACAATAGAAAGTGTAAGATGTCCTAGATGGGAGGGAAGGACAACACAAAGGCTCAAAGCTGTATCCAACCTATCTCCACTACTTGGTTAAGTATTTGGCCAGTGAGGGCTGGTGCTGACAGGTGGGTGAGTTCAGAATGTAACACGTGGTTTGGGTATAGAAGGTCCTCTGGGTCTGGGTATAGAAGGTCCTCTGGGTCTGGGTATAGAAGGTCCTCTGCTTTTGCTCTATACTTTTTTTCTTTTCACTAATGTGGTGATTGATACCTGATTCCATGGCTTCGAATGAATTTGAATCTCACAGGAATGAAGATGTCTATAGAAGTGAAGAGGAGAAACAATTGATAAGGAAGAAAGAACATGTCTATAAGTCTACAATCTGATGGAAGGGCCATTCCGCAGAGCATTTGGTGAGGTTAAAAAAAAAAGCAGCCCATCTGTTTGATTGTTATGGGAACCTTCTGCCAGCCAGACAGATGGAGGCTAAGGCTGATACATTGTTGGTACAAACTGTGAAACTGGAAAAGGCAATAGGAGGTGACCATCTTGGCTTCTTCTGGCTGGGTAAATGGGCTAAAAAACCCTACAAATACCTGTTGGCTTATTTTTGTCACTTAGAATACAACAAAGGAAGTTGTTGTATTGAACTTAACAATGACCATTAAGGAAGAAGTACTACTGAATGATGTGGAAAATGGAGAAGGCTCAAAGACAGTGCTCATGATTTCTTGGCATTTTTAACAACAAAAAAAAATGTATTTAGAACATCTTTAAACTTAGAGGATGTGTTAACATTCTGTCACTATGACAAAAAAAACTTAGAAAACCAATTTAAAAGGAGAAACTATTTATTTTGGCTCATAGTTTTGGAGATTTCAGTCCATGGTCAGTTGTACATCATGGTGGCATTGCATGGTAGAGGAGACAGAGAGAGGGAGGAAGGGGCTGGAATCCCAATATGCCCATCAAGGGCACACGGCTAATGACCTAACTTCCTCCAATGAGTCCCCACCTCTTAAATTTTCCACCACTTTCCAGCAGTGCCACAGGCTGGTGACCAAGCTCGGGTCCTTGGGATACTCCAGATCCAAACGATAGCAGAGGACTATTGCAAATAGTAGTACAGGGAATTCATGATGCCTCTCATCCAGTTTCTCCATCTTTACATTAGTATGGCACATTTGTCTCAATTCATAAAATCATACTGATTTTTAACTAAAGTCCACACTTTATTTAAATTCCCTGTTTTTCCGTAATGTCCTTTTCTTTTTTTTTGTTCCAGGATCCTGTCATCTGTTCATTTAGTTCCTCTTGGTTGTGAAAGTTTCTCAGGTATTCCTTGGTTTTGGTGACCTTGATGATTTTGAGCATTACTCTCTGGTGTTTTTCTAGAAGGTTCCTCATGATTTGTCTGATGTTGTTCTCATGAGACTGGAGTAATGTGTTGTGGGGAGGTAAAATGTCCTCCCCTTCACATGATATCCAGGATAATACCATTAACAGGACTTATCCCTGTTGGTGTTGATCTTGATCACCTGGCTGATGTCATGTTTGTCAGGTTTCTTCCTTGTAGAGTCACACTTTTTGTTTTCTTTTGTTTCCCTTTCCATACTGCAGTCTTTGGGAGGAAGTCACTATGTGCAGCCCACATACAAGAAGTGGGAATTTACATTCCTCCTTCTTTAGGGTGGACTATCTAAAATTATATGGAATCCTTCTGCATGAGAGATTTGTGTACTTTCCCCACCTCTTTATCCAATCACTATTGACTCATTTATTTTTATACTTTGAGTTATAATCCAATACTACTTTATTTTCTTGCTCAAATGGTTCCAGCTTTGAATCTTTTTCAGCTCCTATGTCCCTTGACACAATCTCATCATTGAGTGGGTTGGTTTGTTTGCTTTTTAGCAGCTTATTACTTTTTTGCATTTCAAGATGCTCTTGGATCCTTTGGCATATTTCCTATCTCAGATCCCTTGGAATTTGTAGTCATAAAGAAAAAAACCTTTTGCCATACAATATGTTTCCAGGTCTTAAAGAGAGAGCAGGTTTTAAAACATTCAATGGAATTAAATCAGATCTCAGAGCTTTTATGGGGTATGTGACCCCCAAAAGAAAAGAGGTGCTAAAAATGGAAATTCTTTTTCTTTCTTTTTATTTTGGGGAGGGGCAGGGTCTTGCCAAGTTGCTGAGGGTGGCCTCAAACCTGTGATCCTCTTGACTCAGCCTCCCAGGTACTGGGATTACAGGCATGTGCCACCACACCTGGCTTGCAAAAGGAAATTCTGATAGCACGAATATGATGAGACTTCATGAGAGAGCTGGGGAGACAGAACTAAAGGAACGTATATGGCTTCAGAAAATGCATTACGATTAATTTGGATTTTAAAAAGTCATGCACAAGCCGGGCGTGGTGGCGCACGCTTGTAATCCCAGTACTTTGGGAGGCGGAGACTGGAGGATCTGGGTTCGCGGCCAGCCTCAGCTTTCTCTCCCTCTCTCTCTCCCTGTCTTTCTCTCTCTCTCCTTAGTAAGGCCTCTGCAACTTCGTGAGACCCGATTTCAAATAAAGTATAAAAAATAGGGCTGGGGGTGTAGCGCGGAGGTAGAACGCCCCTGCGTTCAATCCCCGGTACCGCAAAAACAAAATAAAAAAATAAAAAGTCATGCACAGAAGATATGGTCAGACAGAATTTCTAAAAATATCATCATCAAAAGATACTTAGCAGCCGGGCGTGGTGGCGCATGCTTGTAATCCCAGTACTTTGGGAGGCGGAGACCAGAGGATCCGGGTTTGCGGCCAGCCTCAGCGCTTGCTCTCTCTCTCTCTCTCTCTCTCTCCTCTCTCTCCTTAGTGAGGCCCTCCACAACTTCGTGAGACCCGGTTTCAAAATAAAGTATAAAAAAAAATAGGGCCGGGGGTGTGTAGCGCGGAGGTAGAACGCCCCTGCGTTCAATCCCCGGTACCGAAAAAAAAAAAAAGATACTTAGCTGCAGATTTTTAAAACAATTTCACAATTCTTCTAAACGAAGTTATGTGATTTGTCTATAAACAAGCTATATTAAAACGGGAGATCTTTTCTTTCTCTAAAGGCATCTTTGGTCTTAGTTCATTCTCTCAAGGAACCTTCTATTTAGCACCCACTATGTGAACTCCTTTTGGCTCTGGGAACTTGCCTGTGTTCTCATGGAGTTTGCATTCTACTTCAGGAAGGTGGGTGGCAGGTATTTTTTAATATGTCAGATACTAATGGCTGCTATAGAGAAAAGTAAAGCAGAATTAGGGGCACGGAGAGTTCTGGAGCAATGGGATTGTTATTTATATACGGTGGTTGAGAAGAGCTCCATTGACAAGGTGACCGTTGAGCAGAGACCTGTTGGGAAGCAAGGGAATGAGCCCTCCTCATATCTCTAGGGAAAGTATTTCAGGCAGAGGCAACAGAGAGTGCAAAAGGCCCGGAGCAGGCGTGTGCTTGGTACATGCCAGAAATAGCAAGTTAGTCAGTGGGACTGGAGTGAGGTTGGCATGGCGGAGAGATGGGGTGAGTGAGAGCCCACACATGTGCCTGTTCAGGGGGACACCATTCATAGGCAGCCTGTGTGAGTGGCTCTCCATCCAGAGCCGTGCGCTGCTGTGGATCTGCGCTATGTAGGAAATGCATAGGTCTTAGGCTTTTACTTTGAGTACGCAGGAGCCACCAGAGGCTTTTGAACAGAGGAATAAGATGATCTGATTTCATATTTGAAAAGGTTGCCGGGCGTGGTGGCGCACGCTTGTAATCCCAGTACTTTGGGAGGCAGAGACCGGAGGATCCGGGTTCGCGGCCAGCCTCAGCTCTCTCTCTCTCTCTCTCTCTCTCTCTCTCTCTCTCTCTCTCTACCTAGTGAGGCCCACCGCAACTTTCTGAGACCCGATTTCAAAATAAAGTATAAAAAAATAGGGCCGGGGGTGTAGCGCGGAGGTAGAACGCCCCTGGGTTCAATCCCTGGTACCGCAAAAAAAAAAAAAAAAGAAAAGGTTCACTCTGGTCACTATGGGTGATAGGGGATAAAGGACAGAAGCAGGGAGACCATTTAAGAGGTCTTTTAATCTATTGGTACATTTTAATCTTAGTCTATTTGTATGTATCTTTCACATGGAAGTAACGTATGCAAAAAATTTGCCATCTGTATATTTTAATACTTTCATTTCCCATAGTCCTTAGGTTTATAATGTTTAGTAGCTGTGTAATAGTTGATGTATATTGGTTTCCTATTGCTACTGTAAAAAAAAATAACACAAATTTAGTGGTTTTAGAAGGACACAGATTTTTATCTTATGGTTCTGGAGGTCAGACGTCCCTAAAACCAAGACGTGGGTAGGCTGCGATCCTTCTGGAGGCCGCCCTCATCCCTTGACTCATGGCCCCTTCCCCTGTCTTTAAAGCTGGCAGCATTTTCAAATCTTCCTCCCCTGCCCTCTCCCCACCTCTGCTGCCAGCATCACATCGCCTCCTGTGATCTGTCCGCCTGTCTTCTTTCATACAGATCACACTGGGTGAACCTGGGTAATCCAAGGCATTCCCCCATCTCAAGAGCCTTCATTTAATCACATCTGGAAAGTTCCTTTTACCATATAAGGTAACATTCACAAGTACATTCTGGCCATTAGGATGTGGGTATCTCTAGGAAGTCATTATTCAGCCCACCGTAGTTGGTGTTTTATAGTTCATTTAATCATTCCCAATGTCAGATACATAGACTACATCTAGTTTGGGGTTAGGTGTTATATTCTTATACCTCCTATATTTGTATACTTTGTTTTCAGAATGTACCCCTTAAGATAAATGCCCAGGTATAGGGTTCCTGGAACAAAGGGCATGAAGATTTTATTTATTCTCTTCATATACAGGCCTATATTATCAGTAAATATATGAGTATGTCCTTTTTCCTACAACCCCACCAGCCCTGCTTTTTGTCACTTATGGTGTATTTCCATAGTATGGTACAGGATGCATTTTATTGTATGAATTTAATTTCCTTGTTGGCTAGGTTGAACCTTTTTTGGGGGGTGTGTATGTATGTGTGTGGTATATCATTTACATTTTGAGAATAGTGTTTTTGTTTTGCTTGTTAGCTGTATCTAGAGCTAGAAGAATGGAGACAGAGGTAGGTTGTTGCTTAAGTAGGGTCTAACATTGGTATTAATAGATGACATACACAGAACTAAATAAATTACTTTTACTTCTCCATCCAAGAGGCAATCTTCAAAATGGGAAGGGCATTATTAAAAGGGATTCAGAAGATAGTGAAAGAGCATCCAGGTAATTTGAGTGAGCTCATACCTCTGGGGCACACTAGATCAAATCTTCAGCGTTGAAGGTGTTAGCAGATACTATCTAGGACAGACTGCCAGTGATCTTACAGTAAATCTTGGAAAGTAGGAGAGGTTCCAGAAGACCAGAGGCATGCAAATGATGTTCTTCATAGTGATTGAAAAAGTCCAGTTCCTGGAGAACATTATGCTAAGTGAGATTAGCCAGTTACAGAAAGTGAAGGGTCATGTGTTTTCTCTAATATGTGCAAGCTAGGGAGTAATTGAGATGCCAGAGGGACTCCAGATAATGGAGGAGAAATGTCAGTGGAGCCAGGGAGTTAGTCTAGGGGAAGGGGAGGGGGAAGAGTGAGGATCATTGAAGGAATTACTACCATCAGCTTTGTGTACATATGTGAAAATACCAATGTCAGTCTCAGTACTCTGTATGGGGAAGGGGAGATGGGGAGGGAGCTGGGGGGCCACCAAGTATTGTGTGCATGTATGTCACTGTCAACATGATTTACATTATGATGTGAGACTATAATGCACCAATAAAAGCATATTTTTAAAAAGTCCAGTTCCTAAAACTAGCAATGTATGAAATGCTCCCTTGCAAAAATTCCGAGTTACCATCAAATAAACAATTGGTGAACCCATTAGAGAGATCGCTTTTATCCCTAGAAACCAGAATAAATTTGTTAATCTGTATGACCATTTCATCACATGTCCTTTTTGGACAGGGGTTTCTTGGTTGGAAGAGAATGTCAGTCTCTCATAGGTCTCTTTATACACAGGAAGAGAAATGTTGGTGGATGACAGATTAATCAAATCAATTCACAGCTGATTCTATTCACATACCATAGCACAAGTGATAACTGAGTGTCAATCAGCCCAGGAAGAAGTTCCAGCAGCAGAAAATCAGGTTTTTCCTTGGCCCTAACTTAAAGATCCTTAGGACTCGGATGGAAATCTAAAACAAGAAAACAAAAATTTATTATGTGGCTAATGACATAGAGTTCAGTGACTTAGCTAAACTTGTAGAATAAATATCTGCAATATGGAATAAATATCCACTAATGATGAAGATAGGCCAAAACCAAATACATTTTTGAGAAATAATGAAATTTTTAGAAAACTGAGGTTGTATTTCAAACTGAAACTGCAATTGATTTCCCTCGTATTTTGATTTTCTTGAACTTCACCAATTAAAAATAGATGCAATATTACTTATATAGTGAAAATAATTAAGGTTAGCTCAGGTGTGGTGGGAGAATGCTGGGTCCACCTACGCACGGTTGATATGAAACATGATATAAAAGATACTAGACTGGGAGGGAAAGAGCAGGGCATGCTATTCCTGACACAGCCACAAACTAGTTGTCATCTTAGACAAGCAGTTGGCACCACGGTTCTACGTCTGAGTTTTCTTATCTGGAAGTTGGGGTGGGTTGGGGTGGGGTGCAGTTAATCGCCTTGCTCCATTCCCGCGCTCATGTTCTATCAGGCAGTCCAAGCTCATTCTTGTGAGTTTGGCCAAACTTGTAGACTAAATACACCCTTGCAAATGTTTTTAGATTAAACAGGCACTTTCAGGGCCTCACTGAGAAGGGCTCTTTTTCAGTCTGCAAATCACTTTGGATTTTCCTCCTCTGGTATCATATTAAACCATCCTTATTTTCAACCCTTCCATCCAAGGTTCAGTAAGCACAGCAGTTGAACCCCCTTTGATCTCAGGAAGACCATCTTTTCTTGTTCAGGGTGAAGGGCTACCCACTGGGGATTTTTGGAGGAGCATCTCCCTTACCAGCCCAAAGACTTTCCGTGGCTCCACCCCAGGTGAACACTGGCCTCCAGGTTCTCCATTCCCGTCTGCCTGCCGTGGACTATTCTGCTGACATCAGCTCTGTATCATCAGCTGTTTGTCCAACCTTCTTTCCAGCACCACCATTTTGATTTAGTCATAACCATCATCAACATACAATTTTGAATTTTCAACTTCATATTTTATTTTCTCATTTTCTATCTTTGTGTAATCATTGCTAAAGGAGTTGAAAGTATTTCCTGTGCCTCAGTCTACTCTTGCCTAATTGAATTCTCCCCCATTGTCAGTCATTGAACATGATCAAGTGTTTATTTTTGCTCTTATAACATTTGCATCTCTGCATAAAATCTAGCCATCTGCTTTTTTGTCTTATTTATGTAGGTTAAGTTCTCAGAGTTGGAGTGCATTGATATGGTTCTTGATCCATTTGGGATACCTTTGTTTTGATTGGCAGAATAAAAAAAGAGATCACTTCAGCACATTAAATGCTTTCCTTAAAACCTAAGAATATTTAAGAATTCGCCAATGGTATTCAAATATATACATTTCAGTCTCTCTTAGGGCTGCCCTCAATCCTGCAATAATCTTGGCAGAGAGAATATTTTTGCGACCTGAGATCTCTTGGGTTGCAGTACTTCTCAGTTCATTCTTACCTACTTCCCTTCTTTGGCTTCTTCTAGCATGAATTATTCTAGTGCCCTTTTCACCCTTTTAAGGCTTGTTCTGGGCTCCCTGCTGCTGTCCTTTTGCCTACTCTAGGCTTTGCCCTGAAGTCATGTGATATGTGCAGCTAACTTCAGGTCCTCAGTGTAGGTTGATTAGTGCTTATTATTGCTTAATCTGAGAGAATGATGTATTGTCCTGCATGCTCTCTACCTGCCACAAGAATATTCTGCAGTCATATGTTGTTGTGAGCTACCCATTATGGCCGTGGGGGAGAATCTCTGCTCATTCGAAAGACCGTTCTTTGATTTCATCACCTGCAGTCCGTCCTTCTCTACTACAGTGTCCTTGCAGGTCTTGCCTAGAAAGCTTTCCCAACCTCAACCAGCAAGACGAGCGAGCGGCATGAAACAGGGTGCCCCTTGTGTGTGACCAAGGCTCCTCTGTACGTGTATTTGCATCAAGTGTCTGAATTTTCTTTCTGAAGAAGTGAAAGCTCTTGGAATTGATCATTTTGTCAGACTTAGTTGGTGTGTTGTTTCTAATAAGGCTTTGTATTTGTAAATAGGAAGTATTCAAAACATTTAGGATCTGACTGCTCTTAGGTTTTTTTTTTTTTTTGCAGTACTGGGGATTGAACCCAGGGGCGTTTTTTACCTCCGAGCTACACCCCCGGCCCTATTTTTATACTTTATTTTAAAACCGGATCTCACGAAGTTGCGGAGGGCCTCACTAAGTAGCTGAGGCTGGCCGCGAACCCAGATCCTCCGGTCTCCGCCTCCCAAGTACTGGGATTATAAGCGTGCGCCACCACGCCTGGCTACTCTTAGATTTTTTTAGTCGGCTTGATCTCTAGACGTGTCTGGGGGCTGACTAAATGCTAAGTAGTTCTAATGCAGCATGATACGATGGAGTGGAAGTGGCTATGATGGGTGTAGTTAACAAGAGCAGGAGACAGAAATAACCCATTGCTTCTCTGTAGTCACAGATGTGTAGCGTAAGGACACAGGTGCCTTTTGACATATGCTTATCACAAAGGTCTTTGAACCTGGGCCTGTATGCAATGTAGGAGTAAAACTTTGTAACCAGGACTCAATTCACTAGCTCTGCTGAAGTCACCAGCACTCCTTTAGCAACCAAGTTGTTTGCATGCCATAAAACTGTGATATGGCTCTAGGCAAATATTTATTTAGTGAGAAGTGTAGGTGTGCACAGCGAGGCTCGCTCCTTCCTTATGGAGATTTCCTTATGAAGTTCATTAGTCCCTCACTCTGGGACAACCTGATAACATGGGAGTGGCATGGACCATAAATATCACCAGATCTGAGCTCAAGCCATGGTGTGGCTAGTTAGTTGTCCATGAGTTAAGACTTCAGTGGTAAGGCTCAGAAATTGCTCGATGAGCGAGAGGTGTTTTATAGGCATACTTGAGAGGGGTTGGCACAAGTGTTGGGTCAGGTCATTTCTAAGGACCCTGTTAGCTTTAAAATCTCTAGTTAGTATTCCTAAAATGCCATTTAATTGCCTATTTAACCAAAATTGGGAAACACAAACTTATAAAGGAACAAATATCATTCCATAGAACAGATCATTGTCCATGTTTTGAAGTATTTCCTTCTAGTATCTCTAAGCAGATACACTTGAGCATGAGTAAATCATAGTATGTGTATACATTTAAAATTTGAATCATATATATATTTTCACAAAATGATTTTTCACTTAATATTATATATTGCCTGTCATCTGAGTAGTGCTTATAGTTCTTATCCCAGACCAGATTCCCTTGCTCTTTTCTGCAGTGTTGTTCTGAAAACAACATTATGGGCACCTTCCAAAGTGACCACCCATGGCTTGTGAACTTCCCATAAGTACAGCCAGCCTGTGCCATTCCAAAGAATAAGTACTGAGGAGTGTCCCAGAGCACTCAGTGTCTTCTTGCTGTCTGCTACCTGGGCAGAGACTGCCCCTGCCAGGCGTCACAGTGGAGGATGTCGGGTGACCCCCAAGTAATGGCTTTGGCATGCCACCCAACATTGTTTCAGATGCCCTCCACAGATAGTGTTAATTTGTTTGCCACAACCAGGTGAGAAGGGGCTGGCCCTGGGTCAAGGTATGCAGAAGGGAAACTTGGGAGCCAGTGCTTTTCTTTCTGTGCCCTGACCCCTACTCTACCCCACCTCTTGGCCCTCTCCTTCCATTCTTCTTCACCTTCATTTTCCCCCTAGTTTTCTCTTTCCATGGGCCTGTTGCATTTATTAATGCTGCTGATGGCGTTCTTATTGCCTATGATTAACTGGAAGGTTTTGGTGGCAGGTGCTGGGTGAAGAGGAGCAGGCAGGTTATCATGGCCCTGCTAATAAGACATTTATGTCCTCTCACTTTCCACATCACTGAGCTTCAGAGTTGGAAAATAATCTTAGCAAAGATTACAACGCTGAAGTTGAAATACTGAACATTTAAAAAGTATTTTCTTCTGTGTTCTCTTTGCTTGCATGTGGTCTCAGTGACTTTAAGGGTTAGATTGGTTGTGGTGGGCTTGCTTGGAACTTAAATACCAGAACATCTGTAATTGGAAATACTTGTTTAGTGGAAAGTTTTACTACCTAACTAGATACATGTTAAGGTCACTTTTAATTCTAAAGTTCTATGATTTATAGTATCGTTTCTATGGAAAAATGCATTCCAAGTTCCAAACAGCTGAGTTTGGATCCCAACTCCTTTGAGAGTTGGGACCCACCCATATCATCGCTATAATCTTTAAATATGCAGGTAGGTGTATGTAATTCGCTTTATTTGTAGATAATGGTAATAAAAGTAACTATTGTTTGAGCAATTATTATGTGTCAGGTACTATCTTCATAGATTCACTTGTTCTCCTGCTCACAGTGATTCTTTGAGGTAGGAATTATTATCTCCATTTTGCAGATGAGGATGCTGAGGTCTGGCAGAGACAAGAGGTGACCACAGACCCGTCTGACCCCAGTCTTGCAACCTTTCTTCTTCGGTGCCTGATGCCTCTCAACTCCATGCTAGTGAGCCTTTCCTCATTCTGCTTTGTCCCCAAGGGTCCTTCCACAAGAGAGGTGAATGTTGATTCTTTTAAAATATCCCTTTTAAAGTGGCATTATTCTCTTCAAGACACCAAAACATCAATTCCCCTCAATCATGTCAAATGTGTGATGGACCTCCTGCTTTTCAGTGGTGGTGACTGGCAGTGGACATGGTCTCAGGGACCTGTAGAAAGAGTAGGAAAATCTTTTATACAAAATATCACTATAGCGTTCAAGTACAAGATTCAAATAAACATACTAAAAATGGTCTGTGAAAAAGAGAATGCTGTAGCCGGCAGTGACAGGTAGCAGGTCTCTTTTTTAACATGTTTACTTAGAGTATTCACATCAATCAACTTAATATGCCAACCGGAATGCTGAGATACTTATCGTCTATGAAACTTTTAATGGGCCCTCTACTGTACCAGTTTCTATAGGCCCCGGGGTGTACAAAACAGATGAGACAAAGTTCTGGTCTTCAAGGAGTTCAGAACCTAGTGAAAGCAGGCCCAGAAACCTTCATATTTTCTGCTTTATATTTTAAAAATAGCCCAAATGCCAAAACATCTTTTAAAATTATTTCAGTTTCGAATATTTTTCTATAGAAGCAGTGTAGATGTGTGAGGAGGAATCCCTTTCACATGGTATAGATTTGGTGAGCCATATTTCCAGTAGCATAAGGACTTGTTCAGTGACTGTTAGCTTGCTGAAACTAAGTGTCATAGGATGACACTTGAACATATGATCTTTGCACATCTGCTTGACCCACGTGCCAGTTGGCTGAAGGTGAGTTCCATTTCCCATTTTACTGTCCTGTACTTGAAGATTTGCTTTTCATGACATATAAGGCAAAGGGAGAAGGAGTAGGTAGAGTTAGAGGCCCCCAGCCTGTGATGTCTGTTTCTTGGGATTCCTGCTGAGTATGGATTGAGGCTCTGGGCTTCTCCGCTGAGTCCCAGATGGCAGTGCCAGGAATCCCTCCTGTTGTGTTGACATCAAGTGAGGAACTAAGGTTTGAGTTGGGAACTAAGCCAGATCCTGTTTCAGGAGCTGAGGTCGGTGGTTCCTGGTTGCAGGGATCCCTTCCTGAACCATCTTGGTCTTCCTGGAAGACAGGGAGGGTGTCAGAACAAGAACCACTGCTGTGGTCAGGAGTCAGTACCTTCAGTTGCTCCAGCTGCTGATTGCTCTGCCTGGTGCCGCAAAGGCTGGGCGATGCCACAGGGTGAACCCAGCGACTGCAGTGATCTCACTGTTCAGGCTGGGCACGATGGACCTCACTTTTGGAAAGCGCATTTTCCATGAATGTGCTGCCACAAAGAGGTCCTACTATCTCATGAAAGAGGTCCATACTATCTCATGAAATAGGTTTCATGAGATGCCAGCAGAACCCAGCTTTATGTAGTCTCTTTCACTCTCCACTAAAATTTATTCAGTGGAAAACATATCCCATTTCTGGATCAAATCATATCACATAACTATTCTCATTCCTCTTTCCTAATAAAAGCCCCACTTTAATTTGCAAGAGCTTTAAACTGTCCAAGCTGGGCATGGTGGCACACACCTGTAATCCCTGTACTTGGGAGGGTGAGACAGAAGGAGCACAGGTTCAAGGCCAGTCTCAGCAACTTAGTGAGGCCCTCACCAACTTAGTGAGATCATGTTTCAAAATAAATAAAATAAAATATGGCTGGAGGCGTAGCTCAGGGGTAGAATGCCTCTGGGTTCAGTTCCTATACCGAAAAAAAAATGTCCATACCACGTCAAAGTCAAAGCTTCCCATTTCATTCATGTTTACAACTGCTTCCTTCCCCCAGCCAGGCCTGTCACAGGGAGAAGGGCTGTGGTCAGATGCTTTCTCTCTTGCTTACTCAGTTCTTTGACTACTGGGTGCTGGGTTGGGCTTAGGGCATGGGAGGAGGAAGAGGAAGGCGCATAGGAAAAGTACTTACCTGGCAGGCAGTATCATAGGAGAGCTGACTTTGAGTTGCAGATGTCTAGAGTTCTTTCTTTCTCTTGTGGAGCCTTTTGTGTGTTCTTCCGAAAGACCTCATCATCCTGTCTCTGGGGACCTCGTACCCCCAGTTTCCCCGGGGTGGCTGCTCACCCTCTTCAGCCTCATTGCAGGCTTCCTTCTCAGCCTCTAGGAAGCCCTCTGGTCCATTTGAACTCCTGTCTCCTGGGTTCCGTCGCTGTCCAGGTAGCCCTTGTCAGGCAGAGCCTCACAGCCTCATGCATGTAGCTGACTGTGCGGTCTGTGGGAGACGCACATCCTTTACTCTCACATGCTGGTGGAGTGTGCACTGAGCCCAGTACAGCTGTGGTTTCCCTTGGCCTGTCCATCAGCATCTAACCAGCCCACCTGCAGGCCTTCAGTGTTCTCAGGCAGAAGTCATAAACTGGGCCACGTAGTGTAGGTTTCCATATTGTAAGTTTCTTGCTGTGCAGGTGGTCCTGTGAGACCCCTGCTAGTCCAGGGTGGGCAGCAGGTACTCCCACCTCTTCCCTTAGTCTTTCACGCTAGGTCCAGTCTGCAGCCTACTTGCTTGAAACATTCTCTCCTCTTAGTCACCCACCTCCTGACCCAATTGCAGCCTTACTGTGGGGGAGGGGAGGGGAGACCAGTGAAAAGGGTTTGGGGCCCTGGCCTTTGAAGGGCTGCATCTAGGCCTGGCGCCTCTCTTTGGAATCTGTTATCTAGTCCATCTTAGTGTCTTCCTTGACACGGCCCACTTTAACATTCTCTCACACTTTTTTTGGGAAGCAGCAGTGCTCATCGTATCCCTCTCTTGAAGATTCACAAAACACACGGCATAGAGCAGGCTCCCAGGCCTCCTGCCTGCTTTGCTCCAGCTCTTCCTCTCTGACCTCTTTCCTACTGCAGGCTGGGTTCTGTCAGCATCTCCCATCCAGGAGGCTCCGTTCTCCTCCGCGGTCCTGTCTGTGCATCCCTGGCTTCCTCTGTCGCATCAGGATTGTCAACCGTTGCCCCTCTGTAAAAGACTCCTTTGCTGCCCTATCCAAGCAGATCTCCCTTTCATTTCCTGTCACTGTATTCTCTTTATTTCCCTCACAGTCTGTAGTATAGATGATAAAGTTTCCAAATAAGTTATACAGACTACTTACTATCTCTTTCTTCAAATGGTAAGTCCCCGAAGCAGAGGTCCATGCTTGTTTTATTCAGTATTGTAGACCCAATCAGTGTTCACTAAATACATGCTGAATGAACGAATGTGTGAGTTAAAAAGCCCCATGTTTAAACCATCCTTTCCCAAATGCATTTCTTCTTTTGTGTTAATTCTTAACATCTAGAGTCTTGGTTAATTGGAATACACAGAGTTTAGGAAGTGCTGACATGCTTTTGCTCTATTTTTCTGTCCGTCTTGTTGCCTCCTCTCTTGTTCTCCTCTCTCTCTCTCACTCTCTTCCATCAAGAACTTTGAGATAAGCAGGGCAGAGATGCCACCCATGATAACCACATCCAAGGAGATCACAAGGTATTAATGGCAAGCGTGACCCAAAGCTCAGAACTCCCACCTCTCTCTTGGTCTTATCAAGACCCTCTCTGCCTCCCCTGCCAGCCCTCTAGTCCAGCTGGTCTCCGGCCTTGCAGCAAGGCTGCGGCCTGGTTCCTTACTTCCACATAGTTCCAAGGTGACAGCAGCTCAGCCTCTTCCAGTTCCAGGCCAGAACCAACCTTGTGTGGCGCGGGGTAAGAATTTCTCTTCCAGATTCAGCCCCATGAAGCAGTGCATTTACAGGTAAAAAAATCCCACAGATGTCGATCTCCCCATTCCCAAACCCTTCCTGTCCTAGGACCACAGTTGGGGGCTCATGGGCCATGAGAGGGCTTCCTCCCAGGGAGAAGTAGAGGCTGGGTTCTGAAGGAGCGCACTGTACTTGAAATTGGCTTGGCATGGCCTTACTCTCGTTCTTTCAGGGCCTACTCAAAAGACAGCCCTAACCCTGGCCACAGGTCAGACGACTGTGCATTCTTCCTTAGACACATTCCATTCTACCTAAGTCCCTTCGGGCAGTCCAGACTCCCCGAGGTGACAGTGTTGGTGTATCTAGCCTCAGGAGGAGGCGGCTTATCTCACAGGCACACATTCTTCTGGTGTGTCCTATCTGGTTATTATCACATCGAAACTGCAGCTGTCTGCATTTTTTGCTTAATTACTGCCTATTGATTGTAAAATGATAGACCACTAGTTGCATGGGTAGGTTATTACTGCCATGTCGTTTTAAAGTGTGCACTGTAACGTGGTAATGTTTTACTTTACGCTGTCATTTTGATGAGTAGTGTTTATTTACCCAAATAAGAATGCCTTGCATTTGAAACGTGCTTGAGTTAATGTAGCACATTTTATTATCTTATCTGGCTCTAATATAAGGAAATACAAGTAGGCAACTAATTTTAGAAGAGTGCCAGGTAAAGTTTTTAAGCCGCTATATTACTTTGTGATAAATTTCAGCATAATATACCTATTTTTATGGTATGTATTTATTATGTTAGTTACAAAAATCAAAAGTGAATTTTAAAACTGAACAATTTGCTCTTTAGGCTTTCTTGTCAAAGTCCAAAAAATAGGAAACTAAAATACAGATTCTATCCCAGGTCATATAAAATGAATCATAGCTGGGCGTGGTGGCACACGCCTGTAATCCTGGTACTTGGGAGGCTGAGACAGGAGGGTTGCAGATTTGAGGGCACCCTCAACAGCTTAGAGAGACCCTCAGCAAATAAAATAAAATAGGGCTGGGAGTGTAGCTCAGAGGTAGAAAGCTTCTTGGTCCCAAATCAAGCAATCAATCAATTAAAATATTTTGGCTAGGAATCAATACTTTCAAATTTGAACCAGAATATGGTTTAACACTTAAAGAAATGGATTTTCTAGCCTGCAGTTTGGTTAGCAAGAGGCCCCCACTTTGTCTATTTTTATTCAGGCGAAATTCGCAGAATATAAAATTAACTGTTTTACGGTGAAAAATAGAGGCAATCGTCACCTCTATCCAGCTCCAAGACATTTTTACCACTCCAAAATAAAACTCCATACTCACTAAGTAACCACTGTCCATTCCTTCCTCCCTATAGTGCTAGGGAATCATTAATCTGTCTTCTGTTTATGTGGAATTAACTGTTCCAGATGTTTCATATACATCGAATCATACAGTATGTGTCCTTTTGTATCTGGCTTCTTTCACTTAGCATAATGTTTTCAAGGTTCATCCTCGTTCTAGCATGAATCAGTACTTCATTACTTTTTATGGCCGAATACCCAGTATATTTAGCCTCAGAACACTTGGGTTATGGAAACTCCAGCACCCTCCCACACACCCACACATAGGCCCACTGGATCCATCCCTCCCTGGGCAATAATCTCCTCTCTCAGCAAGTGTGAGATTTTGTTCTATAATGAAGTACAAAGCTGAGGGAACATGTGCAGTTAAAGCTGTAATTTGTTGCATATTACTTAAAACTCAGGAAGATGGCTGTAGGCAGTTGTGCGCAAGGATCACAGGTAATTCTTTGCATAATAGGCGCTTCCTAGGGGACAAGAAATGTTCACTAAATGGTGTTAAGAAAATAATGAATTACAAAAATAGTCTCAATGTTCTTGAATCATAGAAGGATGCAAGGCAGTGTTTAGAACATGTGGATTTGTCTTCCTCACAGTAGTCCTCATTCAGGGATTAGGACCTGCTGATTTAAGATCTTTTCTCCAAGCTGGGAGTGGTGACACACGCCTATAATCCCAGTACTTGGGAGACTGAGATAGCCGGATCACAAGTTTGAGACCAGTCTCAGCAACTTAGCAAGACTCTTAGGAATCAAGAAAGACTATGTTTCAAACAAAAAAAAAATTTTTTTTAAAGGCTGGGGGTATAGCTTGGAGGTAGAATGTCCCTCCCTCCGTTCAATTCTCAGTACCATAAAAAAATCTTTTTTCCAGTTTATGCAGGCAGCATGTCTAAAGAAAAGACAGTGAGTTTTGCAGGTGGACAGAGCTGAGTTCAAATCCCACCTCTACCAATTGTTAGGCATTTGTCCTTGGGACATGGCTTTAAGTTCCCTCATGGGTAGAAGGGAATAATAGTATCTCCTTGTGCCTCAAAGATGTCCACATCCTAGTTCCTGGAACAATGGTCTCTGAAGATGTGATTAAATTAAGGATTTTGAGATGAAGAGATTATTGCCCTGGTGGGCCCTCCGTGTCATCACAAGCATCCTAGTAAGAGAAGCAGAGGGAGATTCCAGACAGAGGCTCCCAGAGGAGAAGGTGATATGAACATAGACGCAGAGATTTCTGAAGTGCTGTGACCACCAGCCAAGGGGCGTCAAGCCGACAGCAAGCAGAAACAGGAAAGGGCAAGGGACAGCCTCCCCTCTAGCCTCCCGAGGGAGCACAGCCTGCAGACACTTCCATGCCAGCCCATACTTGTTTTGGACTTCTTGCCTCCAGAACCATAAAAGAATACATTTCTGTAGTTTTATGCCATCACATGTAACTTGTTACATCAGCCTCAGAAAACTAAAATACTTCTTTTTCAAGGGACCTTATAACTACCTAGAACTTACACATTACAGTTTATGTTCCTCCCTTCTGTCCTTGTATCAAAGGTGGTCATTCTCAAACTCTGGGAACAGTGGTTAGGACTTACCGCTAGAGTAAGGTCTCTCAACCTTGGCACTAGGGATATTTGGGGCCAGATAATTCTTTGGTATGGAGCTGTCCTCTGCATCGTAGGATGTTCAGTGGTGTCCCTACTTGATGCAATAGCGCACCTCCCTCCAATTGTGACAACCACAAATATCTCCAGATATTGCCAGATATCCATGGTGGGACAAAACCACTCCCTGTTGAGAGTCATTGACCTAGAGTACAATTCCTGGGTTTGATCCCAGCTCCATCTTCCCATGGCTGTGTGGTCATGGGCAGGATAGACAACCTCTTTGAGCCTCCATTTCATTATCTATAGTGATTTTCCCTGTATCAGAGGGTTGTGGTAAGGATATTCAAATGATGTGATATATGCAAAGGCCTCAGGATAGTAAAGTTTTGGTTTTTTTTTTTTTTGTGGTACTGGGGATTGAACCCAGGGGCATTCTACCTCCGAGCTACACCCCCAGCCCTATTTTATTCTTTATTTTTGAAACAGGGTCTCACTAAGTTGCAGAGGGCCTCACTAAGTTGCTGAGGCTGGCTGTGAACCTGTGATCCTCCTGTCTCAGCCTCCCATGTACTGGGATTACAAGCGTGCTCCACCATGCCCGGCTGTAAAGTTTTTAATAAGTGAAAATATTAACCTATGATCCGTCACACTGTTTTCTGTAGTTTCCATTATAGAATTAATGAGCATTTTAAACCTTTTCCAAATAGTGATTTCTGTTATAAAGATTAACCTATGCTTTCAAATGAGACATCCTTCCTTCATTTCCCTCCCCTCCTGGCCTATGGCTCCACAATGCTGTGCCTGCATGTTGAGAGATCATGGCTCAAGTCCTATGCATGGATCACCTGCCAGTCATGCTAAACTGTTGAACTCTTTATACAATACCCTGGGTAAACTGTAATAACACGCAAAACCCCACCCATCTGTCAGTGATATTTCTATTATTCCGTAATTACAGTTTTCTCCTCGGTGACGGAGCTGTGGAATTCACTTAGGGATGCGTCACTGTCTCCATTCAAATGTGTGAAATGTTTAGCAGCGTTTAGCAGTTTTTGGTGGTGAAATGTTAGAAAGTGTTTTGAATAGATACCATCATCTACTTTTGTAAGAAAGAGAAAAGCGCTCCAACCATGGTCTGATCATTGTTTCTCTAAACACTGGGGACACAGCCATGAGTAAAACAAAGATCATGGTCTCAATGAGCTTGTGTTCTAGCACACAATTATAATAATATGCACAATAAACTTGCAAATGGTGTAGTAGTTAGATGGTGATAAGACTATGGAAAAACAAATAGTCTGGAGCGAGGGGGTTGGGAGTGCTGAAGGTGACACTAGGAGGCAAGTTGTGGTATTAAATAGGGTGAGAAAACTTTTTATGGAGAAATGAAAATGTCTTTGACATGGGTTGAAACCACTATTTTGCTAAATAACTCTGCTTATGACAAGTAGTCTGAATACCTGAGTCTTTCAAAGGTGGTAAACCTTCTCCTCCTCCTCCCTCCCCCCAGAACTGCCTGGCAGTGTCTTTCAAAGTTAAACCGTGTGGCTTTGGTTTATTCTAACTGCCGTGGGAATTCATCATAGAAATGTTTCAGGGATGGTTATTGGCGATACTAGTCTTGGAAAGGCATGTGCCTACCAGGAAAGAGAATAGGTTTTTGCGTCAAATAGACTGTCTTTTTAATTCTGGATTACCACTTATAAAGTGGATGACTTTGGGGGAAGTCATTTAACCTCTGTTAGCCCCAATATCTTTAGCACTGTTATAAGGATTAAATGAAATAACATAGTGAAAGCAAGTAGACCTGCGTCAAGGATATCATGTACTCTCAGAAAATGTTGGTAGTTGTAATTGTTTGATTTACGTAAAAGGATAGTTCTAAGGTATTAGGTAAACATTCATAGCAATTGCAATCTTGCTGTGAAATATACCTGTAATTATCAGTTTCAAATATGCAGACATTTCTCCAATAAACCCTGCCTGCCAAAGGAGTGTCTGCGTAGAGAATCTGAGAATTGACCTCTTGTGAGCTGGGGCCTTGGACACACTTTGAGTACTCCCTGTGAACTTGTACAAAGCGAGACCGAAGCGAGAGACTGAAATAGAGGCAGTGAATAATTCAGGTAACAAAAGTTCAACTATTAAAAATATGATTAATTAATTCTTGTGGATGATTCCTTAGATTGACTTTTTCAGATAATTCTATGGCTCTTGGCTTTGTGGAGGAAGACGCTGTAGATGCTTGTTAAATGGTGCTGGGACAGAATGGGGTGCCCCGCGATGCTGAGTGAATTGGGACATTCCTCAACAAGTCATGGGCTTCCTTGCGAAATGGTTGAGATCAAGGCTGGACATACCTGGAATGCACTTCTGTGCTACAGGGAATGTCTGGGAACTAGAAGTGGTGGTTGCACAATGTTGTGAACATACTGAATGTTCCCTTAAAAATGTTTGGATTTTTGTTGTGTGAATTTCACCTCAATATTGTTTTTTTTAAAAAAATGAATTTCTGACAGTGCCAGAACTCAAGCCCAGATTCCCCATGTTCCTACTTAATCTTCAAAAGTGTTATTGAAGAATATGATGGCCCTCCATATTATATACAGAGAGAATAACTTTTAACTTTATTTTTTATTTATTTTATACTTTTATTGGTGCATTATAGTCTCACATCATAATGATAATGTATTAAAATTTTAATATTTCAGTATGTCCAGTACTCTATACCTGTGTGCTCATTTATAAGATGTCATCTTCCTATTCTAAAATTTTTTGGTGCTATATTGATTCTACAAATAGAGGTCAAAGCTGTGTCCCCACAGTATTTTATCATGGCATCTTATCCATAGTAGGTACCCAATAATTGTTCATTGAATTGAATGTATGTTTTTTTTTTTTTCGCGGTACCGGGGATTGAACCCAGGGGCGTTCTACCTCCGCGCTACACCCCTGGCCCTATTTTTTATCCTTTATTTTGAAACCGGTCTCACGAAGTTGCAGAGGGCCTCACTAAGGAGAGAGAGAGACAGAGACAGACAGACAGACAGGGAAAGAGCTGAGGCTGGCCGCGAACCCGGATCCTCCAGTCTCTGCCTCCCAAAGTACTGGGATTACAAGCG
The DNA here is from genome assembly GCA_004027185.1 of Glis glis. Classification (NCBI taxonomy): domain Eukaryota; kingdom Metazoa; phylum Chordata; class Mammalia; order Rodentia; family Gliridae; genus Glis; species Glis glis. The sequence goes on along the minus strand of PVJS01001467.1, from coordinate 33,476 downwards.
TGCGCCACCACGCCCGGCTATGTTGTTTTTTAAGTTGCCTATTACTTTAAAATATACTATGTTAATGGAAGTGGAACTGAACTGTACCATGTTAGAGTTCTTCAAGTTCCACTTGCTCTAAGATGATCAAATCCCAGCGAGGTTCTGTCACTTATATAGTTAATGCAAGGCCAGAATAATGCCTTTTAACTTAACATTTCTAAAAATGTGCATTCAGCCATAAGCATTGGAATATAGTTTTGTTTCCTTTTGGGGGAGAGGGGGGTACTAGACATTGAACCCAAAGGCATTCTATATATCTCTGAGTATATCTCTGAGATATATTCCCAGCCCTTTTTATTTTTTATTTTGAAACAGGGTCTCACTAAGTTGCTGAGGATCTTGCTGAGTTACTGAAGCTGGCCTCGAACCTGTGATCCTCCTGTCTCAGCCTCCCAAATACTGGTATTACAGGCTTGTGCCACCACACCTGACTCATTTTTCTTCTATTTCTTTTCATTTCTTCCTTCTTTTTTTTTTTCTTTTTAAAATCAAGATGACCTGATACTGCAGAAAAATAATGTATCTAGGCACCACAAGGCCCTGGTTCCATCCCCTCTTTTGCTACTGGCTACCAATGTGTGTTTGAGTCCGTTTTTCTCTGGGTTTCTCTCACTTCATCTATCCAATGGGAAGAATAGTGCTTTCCTGACCTAAGGGCTAGGGCCCAGACTAGATCTGCTTGTGAAGCACCTTCTGATTCCACTTCCTGATTCACTGATGAGTTGGTGGTTTTGTTTTGAACTGACTTAAAGGTGAAGGGTGTTGCAGGTTCTGTGTATGTATCTCAACTGTTCTTCATACTGTTTTCATGATGGTGATTGAGAAAGGACAGAGGAATAACAGATACTGCTATAGGAAGATAGAAAGGGTCATTATCTGGAATGCAGACAAGGGTTCTGTTGTATTTTAAGTTCAGTATAATACAGCGTGGTTGGTTGAGACTACACAGTGCAATGGGAAGTTTAAGAAGCAGGATCATTAGCAGTGGAACATAAAAATGAGAGAGGCAGCTGTGTCCAAAACAACCAAGGTAGGCCTTTGTTTTGCTTAGTTTTATTTTTGTTTTTAGTGAAAGTAAAGGGGAAGACAAACATTTTATTTTTATACTTTTATTGGTGCATTGTAATTATGCATCATAATGAGATTCAAAGTGATACAAACACACAAGCACATAGCACTTGGTGTGTTTTCCTCTGTATCCCATCCCACTTCCTCCTCTTCCCTCCCTGTACATGTAAGATTGGTAGAGATATCTTCTTATAGGGAAATAACATTATTTGAAATGTTTCCTTTCTCAATGCTCCTCTTTCCTCTTCCTACTTCCCTCCTCTAATCCCTTTCCACTATTCTATTGGTCTCTCTCCTCATTTATCTAACATCCCTTTTGTTTCCTATTTTCTCTCTAGCTTCCACATATGAGATAAAACATATGACTTTCTGAGACTAGCTGTCCTCACTTGGCATAATATTCTCTAGTTCCATCCACTTTCTTACAAATGACATAATGTGTTCTTCTTTATGGCTGAGTAAAATTCCAATGTGTGTATATACCACATTTTTAATCCATTCATCTGTTGACAGACACCTCGGTTGGTTCCATAATTTGGCTATTGTGAATTGTGCTGCAGTGACTATGGACGTGCATGCATCACTATATTATTCTGACTTTAATTCTTTTGGAAAGATACTGAGGAGTGGTATATCTGGGTTATATGGTGGTTCTTTCATTCTTAGTCTTTTGAGGAACCTCCATACTGATCTCCATAGTGGCTGCACTAATTTACAATACCACCACCTGTGTATAAGAGTTCCTGTATCTCCCACATCCTTGCCAGCATTTATTATTGTTTGTGTTCTTGATGATTGTCATTCTAACTGGAGCTAGATGGAATCTTAGTATAGTTTTGATTTGCACTTCCTTGATTGCTAATGATGTTGAACATATTTTCATATATTTGTTGGCCATTTTATTTCTTCTTTTGAGAAGTGTTTATTCAATTCAGTTGCCCATTTTTATTGGGTCATGTGTTTTTTAGTGGCAACATTTTTGGATATCTTTATATAAAAGAATGAAATTTGACCCATATCTCCTACTCTTCACAAAAGTCAACTCAAGATGGATCAAAGAGCTAGAAATTAGATGAGAAACTTTGCAATTACTAGAAGAAAACATAGGACCAACCCTTCAACATATAGGCACTGATGAAGACTTCCCCAAAACTCAGGAAATAAAACTGTGAATCTATAAATAGGATGCTATCAAATTAAAAAACTTAGGTGCGGTAAAAGAAACAACCAAGAATCTGAAGACAGAGCCTATAGAATGGGAAAAAGTCTTTGCCAGTTACTTCTCTGATCTAGAACTAATATCTGGAAAACAAACATTTTAAAAAGAAGAAATCACCCAAGGAGAGCAGGAAGAGAAAATATGGGAAAGGAAAGGGGCATTAAAGATTCAGTAAAAGTAAAGTCTAGTACCTGAGCTTAGTAGTCAGTGAATTCTGGAATATGCAAGTTACAGTTTATCTCTTCATAAGTCTTCTCCCAGGAAAATCTTCTGTATATTTACTTTGCCTAAAAACTACATATTTATTGGCATGAAAGGAATACATTTCTCATTGCAGAAAATATAAATGATGAGAGAGAATACAAAGCTCTGATAATCCCACTACTCACAATAACCAATTTTAATCTTTTTTAATGTGTATCATTCAATCTTTTCTGTTTGCATTTACTTCTAGATTTTCTTAAAAACAGAATTAGAGGACATATTGTTTTAGAACCTGATTTTTATTTTTTTATTTTATTTTATTTTTTTTTTTTTGCGGTACTGGGGATTGAACCCAGGGACGTTCTACCTCCGCACTATACCCCCGGCCCTATTTTTTATACTTTATTTTGAGACCGGGTCTCACGAAGTTGCAGAGGGCCTCACCATGTAGGGAGAGAGAGAGAAAGAGAGAGACAGGGAGAGAGAGAGAGCTGAGGCTGGCTGCGAACCCTGATCCTCCGGTTTCCGCCTCCCAAAGTACTGGGATTACAAGCGTGCGCCACCACGCCCGGCTCTAGAACCTGATTTTTAAACACTTGAAATAGTATGAATTTTTTTCTGTCCCTAGTTCTCTATAATATTTCAGTGGTTGTATTTTTAAGTAATTAGCCTAATATAAACAACCATTGGAAATCTATTATTTTAATCATTCAATATTATAAATATGCTTTAAATATCCATGGTTATTTCTTTTGGATAAATTCTTGGAAACACAATTACTAGATCATGAGGGTTATAAAATGTTAGAATATTTTATGTGTATTGCCAAATTTCTCTAGGAAAAAATTATAAAGATTTAGACCAGCACTGGGAATGTCCAATTCGATGCTTGCTTGAAAAAATTGCATGTGATCATTTTTTAAAATCTTTGACATGTTGATGTTAAAACATTGTAACATGTTTTAATTTGCACATACCTGATTTTAGGTATGTTTGAATATTTTTGGCCATTTGCATTATTTCTTTTGCAAATTACCTTGTGTTGCTTGCCTATATTTTCAATTGAGTGATTTTCTTTTAAAATTAATTCACAAAAACTCTTCATTGATTATAATTACTAATACCCTTACTGTCATATGTTGCAGGTTTTTCTTTTAATTTGCCTGCCTTTCAGTTTCATGTTTGACAGTTTTGTTTTTCTCAGAGTTTTACATTTTTATGCTGTCAAATACATTTTTTATGATTTTGGCTAGACAAGTGTTATCCATTTCATTATTATATAGATATTACCTCAATTTTCTTCTGGTATGTTTGTGGTTTCATTTTTTTTTTTTTTTTTTTTTTTGCAGACCAGGGATTGAACCCAGGGGCGTTCTACCTCCGCGCTACACCCCCGGACCTATTTTTTATACTTTATTTTGAAACCGGTCTCACGAAGTTGTGGAGGGCCTCACTAAGTAGAGAGAGAGAGAGAGAGACAGGGAGAGAGAGAGAGCTGAGGCTGGCTGTGAACCCGGATCCTCCGGTCTCCGCCTCCCAAAGTACTGGGATTACAAGCGTGCGCCACCACGCCTGGCTTGTGGTTTCATTTTCACATTTACATTTTTGTTGCACCTGAAATTTACTTTTGTGTAAGTGAGAAATGTTGATCTAACTATATCTCTTCCAAAAGTAATAGCCAGTTAACTACCCTGATTTAATAATCCATTCTTTTTTCATGAATTTGAAATGCCATATCAATTGTGAACTGAATTCTAGACTATTCTTTGATATTCTCTTTGATAAGAACAAAATAGGTTTCAATTCCCATAGACTGATAACATGTTTTGGTATCTGGTAATGAGGGTCTCATCTACTTATTCATCTTTTTCCTCAAAATTTTCTTGAGTATTCGTGAAGATTTTTCTTCTAGAGGAATTTTAGAGTCATTTTGTCATTGTTAAGAAAACTTGTAATGCTATATTAATTGTAGCTGGATATTTATTGGGGTGAAACTGTCATCTTTACAGTTAAGCTGTAACATTCAGCAGGATGACATACCATTTCATAAATTTGAGTTTTCTCTTAGGTCCTATAGTAAAGTTATATGGCTTTCTTATGTTTGGTCTGTACACTTCTCTTTAAATGTACTCATATTTGTTTAGTATCTTTTCTTTCCTTTATGAATATGAATTTTATCCCATTATATTTTGTAGCTGCTTATTTCTAGAAATAACAGAAACTTGATTTTTGTATAGTGATTTTTTTCAAGTAATTATACTGAATTTAGTCAATGAGTTTTTACATTATTTTCAAGTAGTTTTATCTTCTAATTTCCATTATTTATAATTTTTGACTGCCTTAGGTCAAATACAAGTTGTGGTTCTCTTCCTAGAATACCTTAGCAAATGCCAATCTCTTTCTTCTCCAGATAAAATATTTTTAATAGCATGTTATTTATATGTGACCTTATTGATGTATAGCCCTTCAGCCCTATGAAACGACAACTCTATTTGCCTGGATCTGTAAGACTAAAAGGTGACACACCGATCTAATGAATAAGTATGTTTTATTGTAGATTATAGGTGATAATGAGTCTTTCCTGCTGAACCTTGAAGGATCTGTAAAATGAAAATTGAAATGTATCATACTCAAGTTAAAAAAGTGAATCAAAACTTCATGTAATGTGTAAAGCTCTACTTTTTCACACAGAATTATCAAGATTTTAGATGTACAGTATAATTGAATGGTTGAAGTTTATACTCATACTATAAAAAAGAAATTACTTTTTGTTTCTTTATGTCCTACTTTGGAGACTACTTTCCTAAAAATTCACTTTTTTTTTTAGTACTAATTCTATTTTGGGGGGTTAGCAGTGTGGCTGCTTTGAAGGTACACTTATGAGTGTACTGTTACATTACTGTTACATAATGAGATCACAAAACGGTTTTTTTTTTGTTTGTTTTGTTTTTTTGCGGTACCGGGGATTGAACCCAGGGGTGTTCTACCTCCGCACTACGCCCCCGGCCCTATTTTTTTTTTTATACTTTATTTTTGAAACCGGGTCTCACGAAGTTGTGGAGGGCCTCACTAGGTAGAGAGAGAGAGAGTGAGACAGAGAGATACAGAGAGAGGAGAGAGAGAGAGAGATCGATCGATCGAGTGCACGCATGCGCGCTGAGTTTGGCTGCGAACCCGGATCCTCCAGTCTCCGCCTCCCAAAGTACTGGGATTACAAGCGTGCGCCACCATGCCCGGCACAAAAAGTTTAGAAAAGATATTTGGTGCTAATGGCAAATGAGGATGCTAATTCAAAATGTATTCATGTACTTAGATATGGACTCTTCTTGTTTTTTTATGCTCCCCTCCACAAAAAATTATTTAAGTTGCCCTGCATAAGTAATATAGATTTTCCCCTTAAGTATGGAAAATATTGATCTTCTTTATTGCTGAGTAGAATTCCATTGTATGTATTTCCCATAATTTTGTAATAACAGCATTTGCAAGAAAATGGAAAGATCTGGAGAGCATTATGTTAAGTGAGATTAGCCAATCACAAAAAATGAAGGGTCATATGTTTTCATTAATATGCGCAACTTAGGGAGTAGTGGGGACACAAAAGGGACTCCAATGACAATGGAGAACCCTCAGTGGTGCGAGGGAAGGGGTACAAGGGAAGGGGAAGGGTAAGAAAGTAGTGAATCCATGGACTTACTGTCATAAACAATGTGTATATATGAGATTATAACAACATCATTCTCGGTGCTACATGTGGGGGGGAGGGGGAAGGGGGGGAGGGACACCAAGAGCTGTGTGCATGTATGTTAACACCAAACTGATACTCATTGTGATGTGAGACTACAATGCACCAATAAAAAAAAATTGAAAATTATAAGGAATATGAACCTACCACCAGCGATCTCCACTATTGGCATTGATCTGTTGTGTCTGGGTAATTGCTATCACACTACATATACAGGTGTATAATGTCCTTTTATCCAAACATTATGACCACATGTGTTTTTCCTAGACGTAGAACATGTAAATAAGAAAACCAGACTGTTGGGCTGTGGGATTCTGGAGTGAGAGGTGAGCTGTGCAGGTTTAGAGGTGGTTAGAGCCCTGAGGATGAATCCCAGGGTGAGCCCAGCAGGGTCCACCCACCGTCCTCACACAATCACCGGTCCATGTGTCCTCAGGGAATCTAAAAGCAAAGCTGAGATCATCCGGCTTGACCTTTGGGAGGCTTAAGGTCACCTGAACAAAATACTCCTTTTCTCTGAGCAACTGGGTGGCCTGAAAGCTAGCTTCCCTCTCTGAGCGGCAGTGCAGACTTTGCTCTGACATCTTTGATCAGTCATCTGACACTTATCACAGTGAATTAACTGTGGTCTCGCTCCTGTGGTGCACAAAGAATAGCATGAGGGGAGGTTGGATAAATTGTCTTTCTCCTAAGACTGAATTCCAGGGATTTTTTTTATGGCTTTTGGCCATGTGATATTTTACATAAATACTTTTGAAGACCTCTGTTTGACAGATGAGCATGCCTGCCTCCATTGTGTTCCAGAAACTGATCCATTTCCCGTTGCCACAGCCAGAGAAAGGGAACGCTTGAATTAGAAATTTAATGTGAAGGGTTTGTGAATTCCTTGTATTTCCATTTTGTCAGCTTGACACATTTGTGGAAAAAATAGATATCTAAAAATGTATAGTGGGTGCTATGCAGTCTGTGTATTCGTTCTCAGTTTATAGTTTTGGTTTTACAAGGTCATCTGTAAATTAAAAGCAAACCAAAAAACAAGGGAAATATTAAGAAAAGTAATTTTTAACATCGTTTCATCCTAATTCAGTCATCTTGTATGGAATTAATTAAAATAAGCAAAATTAGAAAAGCATTTTCTCTTATTTTTTACCTTGATATATAGTTTGAAGATTCTGATAATGTGCACACATATCCTCCTTCTGTCAACATGTTCTGCCCATAATTTCCTCTTTGTCCCAAACAAATATCCTATATTTTTGCTCATTTCTATTTTCTAGAATTTCAGGTTAAAACACATGTGTATCTTAATATATTCTTTTAGAATAGCACTAATAATAATATGACAGACACATGTATAATTAAAAATTTTATAGTATCCACATTTAAAATGAAAGAAGAAACAAGTAAAACTATGTTAATGGTATGTTTTAACATATCATAAATATAATTTAAATATTTAAGCAGTGTGAAAATTGTTAATGATACATTGTATATTCAGACTAAAATATTCAGTGTATTTTATAGTTAGAATACATATTGACTTAGACACTACATTTTCATTAGAAATGATTTATCTGTATTTAGGTTTCATAAACTTTACAGCTGAAAAAAATGGACTGAGGGCTAGAGATGTAGCTCAGTAGTGAGTACTTGCCTGTGTGCACAAAGCCCTGAGCGTGATGCCCAGCACTGAAAAAGGAGGATGAGGCGGAGGGGACTCACGTTCCCAGATTGTTCCAACATACTTGTTTCCCAATAATAGAAAAAAAGCATCATTTAAATTTTTAATTAAATTTAAATAAGATAAAAAAATCACCATGTCAGTTGCACACATCAGTTGCTAAATAGCCAGGTGTTGCTAGTAGCTAGTGGTGATAGTATTTGGCAGCACATCTCTAGAATTTTGACTTTCTATTCTTTTAATAAAAATATCATATTTATGACATGGAATGGGGCTTAAGAGAAAGAGCTTGTCACTTCTGGCCAACATAGCAAAATTCAAAGATAAGAAATGCCAAATGTAGTGTCATTAAACTCAACCCTGGTTTATCCTGTGTAAAGAGAACACAGGGCTATCATTTGGTAAGAAGGGCATTGGAACATGTGAGTTCTTTCCCTTTTTTTCTGAATCGGTAGTGGAGGGTGGTTTTTTAGACCTACAATTATACTCCTGCCCTCTCTTGTAAGTTCTTCAATTGACTTTCTAATGCTGCTCTGTCCAATAGAGTAACCCATGGCCATAAGTGAATATCAGGCTCTTCAAGACTGGCTATGTAATTGACTTTTTACTTTTCTTTAGGTTAAAATTTAAAATGGATACTCAATTTAGCTATTGGAAGGCATTTAAGTATATTTGGAGCAACCCAGTACATGAGTCTACTTTTTCAATTACAAACCTTATGAAATCCAAATATAATCAAGAAATTCCAGTTCTAGATAAGATGAAGTAAACACACCTCACCATAACCCTCTCACTTAATGCAGCTGTAACCTGGCCCGAATGCATGGAATAGCTCGTGGAGGACTGTGAAAGTAAATAGTGGCAGGGAGATTCAGAAAGAAGCCCAGAACTTGAAGTTCCACCAAGCCCGCAAAGGAAGGGTAAATTTGGTCCCTTTTGCTTCACTGTGCCCAGAAATAAAAGTTTCTATAAAGGTTTTGAAGACTGAACCGACATCAGAACCACAGCCTACAGAAAAAGGGTCTAGAACTCATAGCCTGAATCTAACATGGAGAATTGCCTGCTAAAACAAAAATAGCAACATTCCCATTAAGATTTAAATAAGACCCAGAGTCACATAACATAGTCCACATGTCTAGTATACAACCCCAAATTTCTTGGCATATGAAGAACCAAGAAGATTCTCAATTTGTATGGGGAAAGGTAACCAACAGAAGCCAAAACTAAGATGGCACAGATGCTGGAATTATCTGACAGACTTTAAAGCAGCTATTATAAAAATTCTGTACAAGTAAAGGCAAACACTTTTGAAACAGATGGAAAATAGAAATCTTCAGCCCATGAGTAGAAGATATGTGGAAGAACCAAATTCAAATTTTTGAACTCAAAAATGCAATAACCAAAATTTTAAAATGCACTGAAGAGACCAAATACTAGAAGAGAGAGGACAAAAGAAGAAGTCATTGAACTTGAAGATAATATCAACAGAAATTGGGCAGTCTGAACAACTAATAGAAAAAAGACTTGGGTGGGGGAGGAACAAAGATTCAGGGCCTATAGAAGAAGAGCCAAAGGTCAAATGGTCATGACATTAGAATTCTGGAAGAAGAGGGAAAGGAGGTTGGCACTGGGACAGAATTTGAATAAATAATAACATAAAATCCCAAAGCTTAGAATATACCTACAGGCTCAAGAAGCTCATAAAGCCCCAAACAAAATAAACTCAAAGAAGACTCTACCCAAACATATCATCAAACTTCTAAAAACCAAATACAAAGAAAAAAAAAACTTGAAAATGGAGGAAAATATTGCATTATCTATAGAGGAATCATGATTTGAATGGCTGAGGGTTTCTTATCATGGAGGCCAGAAAGAGTGACATTTTAAAGAAAAAAAAATGATTGTCAACTCAGTTCTATATCCAGCAAAAACATTCACTGGGAATTTTCAAATATTCTCAGATGAAGGAAAACTAAGAGAATTCATTGCTGATAGACTTAGTCTAAGAAAATTGCTGAAGGTGTTTCTTCAGACAGAAAAGAAATAATGCCAGAAGGGGACCTAGAACATCTAAAGTGAAAGTAGAGAAATCGAAATGGCAAATATCTGGTAGGTACAATAGACTTATCTCTTTAGTTCCTTCAAATATGTGTAATGGTTGGAAGAAAATGATAAAATAGTGTCTGGTGAGGCTTTCACTGTGTGTAAGTGTAACAAGTGACAACTATAGTATTAGGGAGGGGCGCCTATATGTTAAGAATTTTGCATTCCAATCAAAATTCTAAGATACTATATGTAGACTGTTAAAAGTTAAGTATGGAACCAACCCAGGTGCCTGTCAACAGATGAGTGAATAAAGAAAATGTGTTACATACACCTACTCAGCCATAAAGAACAAAACTGTGTCATTTTCAGGAAAAATGGATGGAACTAGAGAATATTATGCTAAGTGATATCAGCCAGTCTCAGAAGGTCAAGGTTGTATGTTTTCTCTCATATGTGGAAGCTAGAGAGAAAATAGGAAACATAAGGGACTTTCAGTATTATGGAGAGACCAGTAGAATAGTAGAAGGGGAAGTTGGGGTGGTTAGAGAGGGGAAGAGGAAGGATTGAGAAAGGAAACAATTCAAATAATACTATGGTAATATGTATAGGTATTACTACCAATGTATTAATATGTGTGGGGACGGGGTAGGATGCAGAGGGAAATACACTAAGAACTGTGTGCATGTATGTTGTTATCACATTGAACCTCACTATGATATATATTTTCAATGCATTAATAAATTAAGTTTGAAAAATTAAGTACAGTATATGTATTGTAATCTCTAGAGCAACCACTAAAGAAATTGTAAAAAGGAATATATTGTCCAAAAACAGAATAAATCTAATTGAATACTAAAAAACTGTACAAATAACCTAAAACAGGGCAATAAAGAGAAACAGAAGAATTAAAAACAGAAGGAATAAACAAAAAACATATAAGTATCCCTAAATCCAAATATGTAAAAAATTACACTAGATATAAATGTTTTAAACAGACCAATTAAAAGACAAAGATTACCGGAACGAATAAGTACAATCAAGTGTTTCCAATGAAAATTTAGCATCTGTAATGAGATGAGCAGTAAGTATAAACTGCACAACACATGTTAGTAGAAACAATGTACTTCTCAGTTTTTATACTGACTACATTGCTGAAATGATATTTTTACATACTGAGTTAAATAAAATATATTAAAATTCTACTGTTTATTGTACTTTAAAAATATTACTACCACAAAATTTAAAATTACTTGTGTAGTTTGCATTAAAATTTCTATTGGACAGTGTTATTCTAAAGTATGGCTTTGAAAAAATGAAAAGGAATATTTCAAGCAACAAACAGGATGGTTGGTCAGAAAGTTATATTTTTTGTTAAGACATTAGGAGATATGGAAGTCCTTTAAGGGTTTCACTGTTTGAACCAGGCAGGACTAAATGTAGAACTAAAATATGATTAATTTTGTTGTGCAAAATATCTCTGGCTGCCTACAATCTCAGCTCCATGGCAGAGTTCATGTAATTCAGTCATGAACACAGCTGTCTTTGTGGATGGGTCAAATGTTAACCTACAATTGAGAGGATGGGTCAAATGTTAAGCTACAATTGAGAGGAAGGTAATTGCTTTACCTGGTGCTCCTTACAAATCAACGAAAACCACTAAAAATGCCAGTGCCACACTATGCTTTTTCTTTTTTTTTTTTTTTTGTGGTACTGGGGATTGAACCCAGGGGCGTTCTACCTCCACGCTACACCCCCGGCCCTATTTTTTATACTTTATTTTAAACCGGGTCTCATGAAGTTGTGGAGGGCCTCACTAGGTAGAGAGAGAGAGACAGGCAGAGAGAGAGAGAGAGAGAGAGAGAGCTGAGGCTGGCCGCGAACCCGGATCCTCCGGTCTCTGCCTCCCAAAGTACTGGGATTACAAGCGTGCGCCACCACACCCGGCTTACACTGTGCTTTTTCTGAAAAAGTTATTTTGACCACAGATAAACAGAAGTCCTCAGTAAAGGGGAAAAAAAAAAAACAGGACTATCCCAGTGAAAGTCAATGGGGTAGACAGTGAAAAGTGAGATCTAATTATCTCAGCATCCAGGGGCATTTCTTCTTAGCTACTGAGGTAAGGAGAATTCATGTCCACATCTCTTGAGCAAGTTCATCACCTATCTAGCTGTTAAGACTTACAGACTTACATGAGCCGTGGGATACACCATGGGGGTCAGCTTACTCTACTGGAATCTTCCTCTCTTAGCTTAACATTTAGCCAGCAGTGACCCCTTACACTTACCTCTCTGTCTTTATCTCTAGACTGTATGCTTCATGAGTCAGAAAAGCCATGTCTATTTTGCCCCTAGTACTGTCTGAGCATAATGTGTACCGCATAGGAACTCATAAATAAGCTAAAAATAAATGAGCATATATTGAAATTCATCTTAGCCAAGGAGGTATAAAGGCATTTTGGCTTCTTCTTTTCTATTGAAACTTTATACCTTCTGTAAATATATATGTATTACCTGACTGAGGTTATATTCGGGCAGACAATGGCCAGTTTAGTTTTAATTGAACGCATAGCACTTAATCATAGTTACTAGAAGCATAAGGAATTGGAAGAAAGTTGGAGAGAGAGATTTTTATATTGGTTCTGTGATTACCTGCCTGTGAGATCTGGAGTCTGGTACTATCTAAAAACATTCTGGCCTATGTATCTTCACTTTAAATCCATTATAGGAAGTGAATCAGATGTTTTTCTCTGTGGTCTCCATGGCCCTCATAAAACGTTATGAATATTGTATACACAAAGTCTCAAAATTAAACACTAATTTGAAGATATTGCAGACTGTTTTTGTAAAATAAATAGCAGTGAATTGTTATGGTAGATATGGTGGTCAGCAGGAGCCCTTGGCTCTCCTTTGGGGGAATAAATATTCACATGCCTTAGAAATTTTAGAAATGCTTTGCTCATGAATATTTGTACCTCTCTATTTTCTTATTTAAATTCAAACTACTCAGGGAAAAAGAAATTATAGAAATAATTTATTTCTTCTCTCGGGTGAAATTGCCTGTATTTGTTTCTTATTGCTGCTATGCAGTGGCTTAAAACAGTGCAAATTTATTGCCATATAGTTCTGGAGATCAGAAGCCCAAAATTGGTGTCATTGGGGCAAAAGGGCTGCCTTCCTTCTGGGGAGAAAGAATCTGTCTACTTGCCTTTTCTCAATGCTGGAGACAGCTCCCGTTGAGTCCCACGTCACATCTCTGGGACACTGACTCTTCTGCCTCCTTCCATTGAAAGAATCTTGGTAACTCCATTGAGTCCACAAGATCATCCGGGAGAATCTTAAGATCAGCCAGTTAGCAACCCCAATTCCACCTACAACCTGAATTCCTCCTTGCCATATTATATCTGGTAGTCACAGGTTCCAGGGATAAGGATGTGGACATATTTGGGAAGCTATTAGTCTGACTGTCACATTGCTATGTCTCCGAGTTTTCAAAGTTTTAACCAATAATTTCAAAGCTGGTAATTTTTGTCCCTATGCTCCCTTTCCCCTATCTGAGTTAGTTGATAGATGGAAATAGTCAACTGAAGAAATTAGGACCAAGGAGTCTCCTGAAATAACTGAAAGAATTATTCCTCTTCAGTGAAGCCTTCCTTCATCTCTAGCTATTTTCTTAAAGCTGGTGACATGGAGAAGGTTTTTGCCTGGCATGGTGGTGCATACCTGTAATCCTAATACTTAGGAGGCTGAGACAGAAGGATTGCAGGTTCTAGAACAACCTCAGCAACTTACCGAGACCCTGTTTCAAAACAAAAAATAAAATAGGGTTGGAGGTGTAGCTTGGAGGTAGAAAGCCCTGGGGTTCAATCTCCAGTACCCTCTCAAAAAAGGTTATTTTATCCAGGACCATGTTCCCATCCATGGAAAGAAAAAATTGTGTCATTTTAAAGTAAACAGGAATGTATTGCCTCAGCTTAATTTTTTGTTTTGTTTTTTTACTTCTAATCAAAGATATCTTTAATGTTTGCCAAAGTTCAGTGAGCAATTTTCTCTCCCTGCTGAGCAGGTGGTTGAAAGTTGTGGAATGTTGTTTTTCTGAATATAGAATCATAATGTCCTTGTGAATATGCTCATTAAAATAGAAAAATTGGACTGTATTCATTTGCATTTCAGTCCACTCTTGGGTAGATTTTTATATCTGGTTCTCACTATAATTATTTACATCTCTGGTGGAAATGCCACATCCATTTGCAGATTAATTATGCCATTATCAAAGGCATAGAGGGAAATCTTTGAAATTCACTGTTAACATTTAAAGGAAACACATGGGAGGATGATGTAGAAGAGATAAAGGAGAGATTTTTCTGACTGCACTTATGTCGGTCAACAAAACTAGTACCTGTCTTTAGGGTGAGAGTATTATTTAGATGTTCCCTTATGAAGTGGGGAGGGTAATGAATAGGTTGTGGGAGGAGGGCGCTCAGGGGTTAAGCTCTATTTCACATTTATTGTGATTCCTGTCTCAGCCATTTAGTCTCCTAGAAATGTTTATGAGTGCATAGTTCAGTGCCACGTCCTTTGAAAGGCAACGAGGATACGGTCCTTGGAGGTGTCATACCATGCCCGTCACTCTGCAGTCTGTGCATATGGTCCCCACTGGAGTTGTGTAGGTGAAGACTATGAAGCCTTCCAGGTAACCCTGGTATTCCCCATGAGGAAGGCTATAGCTCAGGAAGGAACAGAGTCACAGGCTCTTAAAATTCTCATGCTGCATGTGAGTGGGTACTTGTGGTAATAGGAACACAGAAGAGGGGGGATCTAACTTGTCTAGGATAGGCTGGGGTACCTCAAATGGTTTCTCAAAGGACACCCTGCCTAAAAACTGAGTGTGAAGGATCAGTAGGAGATAGTCAAACATAAAGTTGGATGGTTTTCTGGGCCAAACCAATAAAGTCTGTGCAAAAGAAACAAGGTGTGTAAAATCAAGACTTGTAAATACAGTTGTCCACCAATATCCATGGGGACTGGTTCCAGACCCCAGAAGATTCCAGAATCTGTGGATGCTCATGTCCCTTATATAAAATGACCAAGTATTTGCATCACATCCTTGCTATATTTCTAATTATCCCTTAATTACTTATAATACAATGTAAATGTTATATAAATAATTGTTATACTGAATATGTTAAGGGAATGAAGTCAACAAAAAAGTCTGTTCCTATTCCATACAGACACATTTTTCCCCTGAATGTTTTTGAACTGTGGTTGGTTGAATCCATGGATGCAGAACCCACAGATACAGAAGGCTACTGTATTTCAGTCTGACTGAAGTGAGAGACTCATAGGGAACATGAGGAGGCAAAGCATTTAACCTTTCTGGGCCCTGATTCTCCACTTAGTATAGGGAACATGAGGAGGCAAAGCATTTAACCTTTCTGGGCGCTGATTCTCCACTTAGTAAAACACTAGCTACTTGATAGGGCTTTTTGAGTTTTAAATGAGCTATCCTAAGTAAGATGCTTAGAACAGGACCTGACATGTAAAAACATTGAACAGATGTTAGCTGCTGTCATTGACAGCGATAATCACAGTCATAATATTACTTGAAGTTAAAAAAAAAAACTAGGCAAAATTTACATAGCCCATGCTAGGAATTGTTGGTGTAATACTATTGGAAATATAGATTTCTTTTTTTGGTACTGGGGATTGACCCCATGGGCATTCTGAGTTACACCCCCATCCCTTTTATTTTTTTATTTTTTTGTGGTACCGGGGATTGAACCCAGGGGTGTTCTACCTCCGAGCTACACCCCGGCCCTATTTTTTATACTTTATTTTGAAACTGGGTCTCACAGAGTTGCAGAGGGCCTCACTAAGTAGCTGAGGCTGGCCGCGAACCCGGATCCTCCAGTCTCTGCCTCCCAAGTACTGGGATTACAAGCGTGTACCACCATGCCTGGCTAAAAATAGAGATTTTTTAATTGATAGACTTAATTTATAGCTTTATAAATTTATGTCATCATTTTGCAAGACTGATTAGACCCTGGGGAATTGATTCAAACTACTCAAAATCATCAGAGAGACTGATGGAGGAAAAATGCCATCTTTATCAGTTTACACTCAATATGGAAACCACTGAGCATGCTGTGATAATTGTGGCAATGAGGTGGCGTATTTTCTTCCTGTGCATTGGTAAACCTCCTTGAGCTCCTGTGAAACACCAAGGTTTCCTAGGTGAGGATGTGGAGCCAGAGCACATGCGTACGGGTGCTCTGAAGGGCTGGTTTTGCCAGATGTTGCCAGCTCTGTGGGTCAGCCTTGCTCATTTACTACTTGTCTGCCAGGCAGATGAGAATTCCCACAGCGCCTGCTTCACCGCGCCAGCTTTCTCTGGAAATGCTGGTGACATTTGGATTTCCTCCCCCTCTTCTTTTACAGACATCCCCTTTTTTCGACCCCTTGACCCCCACTTTTTTTAAATCGCTGGTGTTTCAGGGTGCTTCCAGGATATGACATGGTTTTCCAGCTCATCTTGATTCTCTTTAAAGTTGACTGCTTTTGATATTTTAGGTTTTACTTTAATCTCAATAAGAAACGGTCTCCATAGAGTTCATTTTTTCATCGCATTCAGGAACTAATCAGTAGCTTGTTTCTGGGAATACTTAATCCCATCACCTGTGGGAGAATTCACAATACTATTACTTACATAGGGTGGCATTTACATTAATACATATCATCTTATTTTTCTAACCTGTTGGTTTATCATCATGTACACTACATTTTGAAATCTATTATGCTAGGGACCCATAGTTTAATGAATGAGTTGGAAGCTAAGATTTGTCTCATGAAGTTGCTATATTTGTATAATAAACATCCTTTTATCAAGGTAGTACTACCATAGGCCTTTAGAATTTGGGTATCTTTCTATTGGCTTTAGGAATAAAAACATTTATTTTATTGGATTTTCATACTACCATTTAAGGCTATAATTTTTTATATATCCTACCAAGCCTTGCAAAGTAGACAGATTAGACGATAATTTATCAAAACAAAAAAGTAAAAATGCTAGCAAAGACAATACTTTATTCCAATTATAGTTGATAAAGTGAACTTTTCTTGCCCTCACCTTTATTCTGTGAATTCTTAGTTATATCTCTGAACCATAAACATTAATGTACCCAGGAAAATTGATTTTATGCTTGAAATTATGATTATCTTGATTTTCCTAATGATAGTTATTTAAAATATTGAAGCATTTTAAATGTTTGGTGTGTGCATTTTGTGTATGTGTGTATGTGTGTGTGTGTGTGTGTGTGTGTGTTAGTGGAGATTGAACCCAGGGGCATTCCACCTCTGAGCTACACCCCCAGCCCTTTTTACTTTTTATTTTGAAACAGGATCTTGCTAGATTGCTCAGAGTCTCGCTAAGTTGCTGAGGCCAATCTTGAACCCATGATCCTCCTATCTCAGTCTACCAAGTACTGGAATTACAGGCATGCACCACCATGCCCAGCTAATATGTGCATTTTTAAATAAAACTAGGGGTTTTAAAAAAAGTGGAAGAAGGCCTGTGTAAGCTCACTGCCTTTTCAAATATGTATCCTGCATATTGTCTTTAAGCATTTGAACAAAAATGCTTTGATGGAATGTTAAAATCACTGCTCATTATCTCAAATTCACTTGCAGGTCATTTATTCCTAACCATTTTTTTTTAAGTGAGCACTCACCATATTTTTGCTCCAAAAGAAATCAGTCACAATTGTTCATAACAGGGGCTTGTTCAGAAATGAGAGCTCTGAGAAAAGCTGCACTGTAATTTTTAATACTGCTAGCATTACAGATGCTGGCATTGTGGTGGTACAGAGCTCGTCTCTGGTATCATTGTCATGGTCTGTCCATGGAGCAGTTGGAGATGAGACTGTATTCGAATGAAATATTTATTAAAATGCTTACACTGTGCGGAAAAATTGGGGGTGTACCTATGCTGTACCAAACTCTGTGCTCTAGCAGAACATTTTATGATGATGCCTGACACACGTCTTTATTAATAGAGCATAGGGTAAAATGCTTCTCCTCCATTGTCCAAGTTGAAAGAAGTTTAAAGCAAAACTCCGAGCAAGGGCACCAGAGTCATTTTTAAAGTATGAGGTGTGTTTTTCGTTTTTCGATTCTCCAGCAAAATAGGATGTGAGATTTTAAAAATGTGTTTTTATTGGTGCATTGTAATTGTATCTCATAACGAGGTTCCGAGGGATGGAAATAGACGCGCACACATCGCGTGGTGTGTTTCCCTCTAGATTCCACCCACTCCCCTCCCCTTTCCATTCATGTTAGTGACATTGGTTTTGATAGTTTCATCTATGTACATAGCATTATTTGAACTGTTTGCTTCATTACGTCTTCTCTCCCACCCCATCCCCCCACAAAATCCCCTTCCACTTTTCTACTAGAATCTCTCCTCCTTTATCTGATGTCTCTGTTTCCCAATTTCTCTCTAGGTTCCACCTGTGAGAGAAAACATACAACTGTTTGATTTTTGAGACTGGCTAATCTCACTTAGCATAATATCCTCTAGTTCTATCCATTTTCCTGCAAAGGACATAATTTTGTTCTTCTTTATGGCTGAGTAAAATTCCCTTGTGTGTTTATACCACAGTTTCATTATCCATTCATCCGTTGATGGACACCTAGGTTGGTTCCATCATTTGGTTATTGTGAATTGTGCAGCTAGAAACATGATATGCATGTATCACTATAAGATTCTGCCTTCAGTTCCTTTGGAGAGATACCAAGGATTGGTATAGCTGGGTCACATGGTGGCGTAAGATTTCAAGAAACAAATATAATCTATCCTGGCTATTTTGTATATAGATAGATACTAACAGATCATATAAAGTTATTTGCTAACTTATTACGAAGGACTAAAAGCACATAAAAATCTAATTTTTCAATAATTTTTAAAAGTATAAACTAGAAAACAAGCAAAAAAGTGCCACTTTCTCTTGGGTAAGAAGAATGGTAATACCAAGGTCGAAGCGGATATGCCAAGCACAGTCAGATTTGTTGGGAATGTTGGTTGATGCAGACTTTCTCAATGGTGATATGCTTACAAGAAACCTTTAAGTGCATATGCTCCATCTAGCAGTTCCACCTCTGGGAATGTAGTCTAAGGAAATGATCGAGCAAGGGGGGAGGGACAGAGACACTTACCTTCATTATATCAAATATTGGAGATACCTTAAGTTTCATCAATAGATAATCAAATTACGATTTTGTATCCATTGAATAACTTGTAGCTATATAGAATGATGCTGTTCAGGAAAATATGGCATGATATGGTAAATGACTAATATGCATATTACAGTCTCATTTATGGTTAGAAAAGAGTGCACATTAGGACTTGTGGATACGTATAATAAAATGTTAACAGAGGCTATAACTGGGTAATAAATTGCAACAAATCTTTGTTTTTTCCTGCTTTTATATAATATAGGCATATTTATGTCTATATAAGTATAAACTTAAGAACAAAAAATTCTTTGAAATGTATCTGTCTTGGATTTAGCACTTTTACTTTAATAATCTGTCCTATAATTAGATGAGCGGTCAAAGATGTTAAATAATATTTAATACAGCATTGTTAAGAATGGTTTTAAACAATGAACCTACCTACTTATCCCCTATTGTCAGAAATATAAGCAAGATGTTCATGGCACAGCCATGCCTCATGTCCATTGAAATTGAAAATGTAGATCTGTATTTATGGATATGGAAAAAGTGTTCACAACAGATAGTATGGAAAGGGCAAGTTAATAAACACTGTGTGTATGTAGAGACAGAGGTATGTAGATAGATACAAATCTGAAACATTTACACAACAATATCAAAGGTAATTATTTCAGGGTGATGAGATTATGGGTAATTGTCAATTTGTACTTTCTGTGTGTTGTGTCTGTATTTTTAAAAATTTGTACAATGAACAAATATCTCCTTTGTTACCAGAAAAATAAAAATAAACAATATTAGGTATCAAGAACAGATAAGTGAGCAAAAATATTGTGAGATACTATGTGGAACACTTTGGGGATAGGTGAAGTGGGTGTTATCTCTAGGAAAATTCACTTTATTAAAGTGACCCCAGAAGAGAGAGCCTAGTCTATAACCATGGAAGAAATGAAAGAGTTATCAAAAGGTGCTTTCTAAATTCAAAATATAAGCCCCAGATGGCCTCCGTAAATTCTTCCAACATTCAGGGACATTAATATTATTAAGTAGGGTAGCCATATACTTTATTGAAGGGAGCTTTGAGTGAGACAATCAGTATAAACTAGAACCATCCTATATAAATAAACCTGATGAATGGTCATAGTACTATTTCAGCTTTTTCTAAGCATAGAGCAAAAGGCAGACTTTCCAGATGTTTTAAGTTGCCAAAATGATCTTAATGCCAGAACTTCACAAATATGATATATATGGACATGTGCATGTGTATTTGTACACACACTGCAGATCAATCTTAATTTGAATACTGATGCAAAAACTTTCAATAAATTACCATCAGGAGGCTGAGACAGGAGGATCTCAGGTTCAAGGCCAGCCTCAGCTATTTAGCTAGACCTTTAGCAACTTAGCAAGACCCTGTCTCAACTCAAAATAAATAAGTAAAAAGGGCTGGGGGGATGTAGCTCAGAGGCGGACTGCCCCTGGGTTCAATCTCCAGTACCAAAAATAAATAAAACATCAAATAGAATTTAGCATTGTATTAATCAAATATTATGGTTAAGTGGGGGTACATCATATGAATGTAAGCTTGGTTCAATATTAGAGAATCTTGCCTGAGTATTAGATAGCTTTAAAAAGAAATCTATATGGTCATCTTAAAAGGTGCCAAAAATGTTTTGCCAAAATTCAACATTTACAATACATTGATTGTGGCCATGCTTACATGACTGTATATATTTGTTAAAAAAGCAGTGAACTGTATTCTTTATGAGAGTGAGTCCTATTGCACATGAATATGTTAATTAACTTTAAAAAGAATGAAATCATTTTATGTAACAAAAAATACAATACACATTCATGAATAAAAAAATATATTGAAACTCAGTAAAATAAAAATAGGTAGAATTTGTTACTTTTGGTATATTAGTTTAATTATGTAGGAAACATTTGAACAAATTATGAAGTATTTGCTTCACTAAATGTACAACTTGTTCATGCCCAATAATATATTGCTATTTCCCTCATGTTTTTTAATTGAAATTTTATTTTGAAAATTAAAATAGAGCCAGGCGTGGGGATGCACGCTTGTAATCCCAGTACTTGGGAGACTGAGACAGGAGGATCGCAGATTTGAAGCCAGCCTCAGCAACTTAGGCCCTCCGCAACTTAGTGAGACCCTGTTTCAAAATAAAATAATAAAAATAGGGCTGGGGGTATAGCTCAAAGTAGAATGCCCCTGGGTTCCATCCCCAGCACCCCCCAAAAATTAATTAAATTAAAACAGGAGATCAAGGGGCTGTCTTTGTGGGGAACTGGCCATTGTCTATACCTTCCTCAATGCATTCTTCCTTCTGAATTCTTCAGCATGTGTAGAGAGCTTTTTAGCCCTGGGAATTCTCTGGTATGTTCTTTGACATATCATTAAAATTAATTGAGCCTTTCGATTTTGCATTTTCCAAAAGCAAATTAAGTAGGAAAAAATGGGACAGGTTTTCAGTGTAATTTCTACTATGTTCTTTTTCTAGCTATATTCTGTGTCTGATGGCCAGGCCTGCTAAGGATTCTAGAAGCAATGACATTAGTTGCATTTTCCCTTCTTTTTTACTGGAGAAAGGTAGGAATTTTTATGCCATCGATGATGGAACCAATTAAACATAAGCAACACTCTGAAAGTGCCACTAACTATGATTTGTGGGAGAATAAAAAGGCAGTATAATTTTTCCCAGATTTGGCTAATCTAAATGCAAAGGTTATTTTATAGATTTTACTTAAATAAATATTTAAAACCTATTACTTTGTGCCCTGAATTCCATCTCCTCTATCTACCACTCCAGAGTTTTTATCCCAGTGTTCTTGACTTCTGTCTTGTTTTTCCCTTAAGGGTAATTAGTCACTTCTCAGGATTCAGAAAGAGTTTAATAAAATCCTGTCCTTAGCAGCCCTTCCCTGACCCATCATGGTGACATCACATTTCATGTTTTCTTCTGGTTCTATGAGGAATGCTTAGCACAGTACCCAGCACCCAGATGGAACTTGAAGAATTGTTTTTTTTTTCCAATTTGAATTAGCCAAAGCTTTTTAAATGTAGCTTATTTTGCTGCCTACACTTTCTTGCCATCTACTTGTCTTGTGAGCCTCCCATCTAATCTTTGCTATGCCTTTTCTCTTTGGCCTCTGCTGGAGCCCTGTCTCAAGATCACCAGGTACCTCCTTGTCTCCAAACTCCACCCAAAACAAAATCACAATCCTATTTCTTCAGCATTTTTGCCACATTTGACAAGTAACCTCTACCCTTATGTGGGTGTAACGAGCAGTCCTCATAGGATGTAACCACAAATCGTCTTTATTTTTGCCTCTCCTTATAAATTTATTCACTGGGGAAAGGCCTTCTCCGTATTCTGAATGAAAACTCAGGAGCCTTTATTTCTGTTCACTTATAGGCAATAAAATGTCCCGCTGTCACATCAAGTCACTGTTTCAAGCTGGTATCTCAAGTGATCAGGGCCATGCATTTGGCAAAGCCTTCAAGTTCATTCCAGCTACTCCCCTCCCTCAGCAAGAACCTGCGCAGCCACAAAGTCTGCAAGGCATGGTTTTTCCTCCTTTCTTTTCCTGCCTTTTGCTACCAGTCCTCCAAAGCTTGCTGAGGTCTGTAGTACGTAGTGATATGTGACAGTCTAGAGATAGGTCAGCCCTATCTAGAGAAACAGATTTGAGCGGTATCAGCATACCAGTTAGAGTAAACACCATGGGCATGGATGCTGTTGTATAGAGAAAGAGTTTAAAGTGAAAAAGGAATCTAGGGAACAAACATTAGGAAGCAGTCCTGAGGGACTTAATAAAGAATCCTAGCACAGGTCTGGGTGCCTTTTTGACTTTGAAGAAATCATTGTCTTTCTCTGAACCTCTATTTCCTTGCTGATAAAGGTTAGTGTAGGTGATTTCTAAAGTGCCTTTCAAGTTGACATTCTGTAGTTCTATTCCTTTGCATTTGTTTTCATGTCTGCTTTGGGACAAATAGGGCATTGTTAATTACTTAATTTTGTAATCTCACTAGTGTCTGTGAGTTTGTGCAATAACATGGGACCCTTCATCTTGCTTTCTGATAAGAATGACTTTCCTGTACACATCAACTCCACTGACATTTTTATTACATTTTAATACATGTTTACTGGTGCATTGTAATTGCACACGGTAATGAGGTTGAGGGTGATAGAAGCATACATGCACACAGCCGTTGGTGCATTTCCTTCTAGACCCTACCCTGCTCCCTGCCCCCCCCTGTACATGTTATTAAGATTAGGGTTGATAATAGCATTATTTGAACTGTTTCCTTCATCGATTCTTTGCCCCCCATGTTTCTTCCTTAGTCCCCCTTCATTATTTTACTGGATTCTCTCCTCATTTATCTAAAGTCTTTTTGTTTCCCAGTTTCTCCCTGACTTCCACATACAAGAGAAAGCATATAACCCTTCACTTTCTGAGACTGGCTAGTCTCACTTAGCATAACATCCTCTGGTTCTATCCATTTTCCTGCAAATGACATAATTTTGTTCTTCTTTATAGCTGAGTAAAATTTCATTGGGTGAATATACCACAGTTTCGTTATCCATTCATCTGTTGTTCTCTCCACCAACATTTTTAAAAGATAACCGGGAGCACCAGGGAAACTGCAGGTGTGAGGAACCCAAGTGTGTTTCACGAGAGTCAGCAGCAAGGGGCGATGGAGGCCTCGGCCTCTGAGGCCAGACCCGTGGGCTCAGATGCTTCTACCACTTAACTCCTCATGTCACTTTGGTCAACTTACTCAACCTCTCCGTATCTCATTTATCTATAAAATGAAGATCATAATCCTAGAGATGGTGTAGGGATTAAATGAGATATTCTTAAAATACTTGGGATACCTGGCACGTATGCCCTCACCACGTGTAAACGATCGTTGTATACTGATGGTAACGACAGCAGCACTGTCGGGTGAGAAGCGTTGCAATTGTAAGGGCTGAAGAGGCCTACTGTCTTAGCCTTTTAGTTTCCAAAAGCAGAGAGAGGAAGATAAATCTGTACCACTTCCTAGTAAGTCGGAAATTCCAATGGTTGAGCTCCGTGGGTGATAAAATTTCATTTCCTCCTAACAAATTGAGCAACAGGTAAAAAAGTCACGGGATACCAAATTGCAGCTGTGTTCAGTTTATGAATTAGTATGATATAGGAAGAATTGGAACATCCTTGTCTTTAATACTTTTCGTTGCATTTACTTATCATATTTAGCTCAAAAGTAAAGCTGCGTGGATAAAACAAGACAAATTGTGAACCGCCCTCTTTCTCTCTGGGTAATAAACCTTGCTATCATTGAGTGTCTTAGAGGTCCGGTAACTCTTGGCTGCACGATGTCACCCTCTAAAGCCAAAACATTCCCCTAAAGCATGTTGCTTAGAATCTTGAGGTTTGTAACATCTGCTTCAAACTTCTTTGGAACCTTTGACCAGCTCCACAAAACATAAGAATGGATGTCAGCTATGTGGAGGGAAAGACACACCTTAAGGAATGGTAACTATTAAGACTTGAATCATTTTCCCGTTTCTTTCCTTTTACTTCATTTTGTCAAAGAATGGCTGGGTTCCACTTGTTTGTCAGGCCCAGCCAAATGTGTGTGTCCCTGTGCAATTTATTGTATGCCAAGAAGGACAGTAACATGACAGCAGTAATTCAAAACAGGGTTTTAAATGAATAAATAAGAATAAGCCTCTGGGATTAGTCCCAATTGAAAAGTTCAGCGCTACCAGGGAAGGTAGCTGCTGCTGCTGGGGATTAACAAATGGCTGGCTGCAGGGAATAGCATTCACTGGTGTAGCTGCATTCTTAGTTATTGATGGCCTCTCCACCCCGTGGCATCCGTCTCTTGTCAGACACACAGGCTCAGAGAGTAGACATCTTAGAAATATAGTTTCACCCATTTTTTCTTCTCAGAAACTCTCTACTAGATTGTTATGGGAACCTTTCAATTCATACTTCTCAAGTCACAGAAAATGTATGGGTCTACTATTGCTAGTCTTAGAGAAGAAGAAAAAGAGAGAATTTCCTTCCACCCAAACAAAACAAAGGAAACCCTTTGGATGGTTAAAAAAAAATTAGGTTAGGATCACTTTGTGATCATGGCACCAAGTATGTTAATAGAGAGAAACTTGTTTGTATAGGACCTTTACTATTTGCAAGGCCTATTATGAGCACCCTATTATTTGATCCTTACAACAAAGAGGCAGTGTCCCTATTTCATAAATGAGAACGGTGAAGCCTAAAGAAGTTGACAGACTTGCTCAAGGTCATAGTGCTGCTGGAAGTGTAATTAATAGTCTGACTCCAGTTTCGTACTTTCTTTGATACAGTCCTGGTATGCACTACTTTGTAGAGATTTTTTTTTTTTTTGTACTGGAGATTGAACCCAGAGGCATTCTACCTCCAAGTTACACCCCAGCCCTACTTTATTTTTTATTTGGAAACAGGGTCTCACCAAATTGCTGAGAGTCTCGCTAAGTTGCTGAGGCTGGCCTCAAACCTGCATTCCTCCTGTCTCAGCCTCTCAAGTACTGGAATCATAGGCATGCGTCACCACACCCGGCTTTGTTGAGATTTTATAGGAAAATTTCCAAACATCCACAATGTTAGTCAGCTTTCCATTACTATAACAAAAAACCTGATATTAAAAAAAAGAAGAAAGATATATTTGGGTTCACAGTTTTGGAGGCTTCCGTCCATAGTCATTTGGCCCCATTTCTCTTGGGCCAAGGCAAGTACATCCTGGGGGGAGCACGTGGTAGAAGAAGCTTATTTACCACAGTGTGAGAATGAAAGGAAGAGATCAGTTTGCCCTACAATCCCCTTCAAAGCACACCTCAGTGACCCATGACCTCCCACTACGCCCCGCCTCTACAGGCTCCACCCCCTCCCAGTGGTACCACAGGCTGAGGACCAAGCCTTTAACACATAGAGGGACATTCCAGGTCCACCCAGCCGGAAGGCCCAAATATATCAATCCACCTAGATTCTCAGCCTTTGCATGTTTAACACCAACTTTATACATTGTCTGAAAGCTATCAATCAGTCCTTTTCTCTTTTTTCCTTCTTGACACATGGATTAATCCTGCAAGGGAAAGGCAGCAGTCAGCGAGAAGCAGTAGCGATGGAAAGTGATGTTGCTCATAGTTTTGGATTATGGCTGAGGAAAAGTTCAATGCCAAAGAGAAGGTGCCAAAAGATGGACACTGCCTCTGATGTTTGAAATCAATAAGGGACAAGGAGATATATGAACCCTGTTTTCTATTCTATTTAAAAGACAGAGGAATAGAGGCTGGGGATGGGATGGCAGTTTTAATATTGTAGACTCTTCCGTGAGATATTCCCCCTTAAAAACTGAACAAAGTAAATACTATTCACATTTGTTTACATGAACTTTACTGAGGGCCTAGGCTGTGACCTTCTTCCTTTTCTACTCTTTTACTTCTGAAGGATATGGTTCCATGCACTGATGTCAGAGGGGTTGTTAGCCCCTCTATAAACTTCTGCCTTGGCTTTCTAATTCTTGCTGTTGCTTTAATATTTTAAAGACTAAGTGACTTAAAGGTAGACACAGTCTGCACTTAATGGGCCTTCAGGAATGGAGAGTGAATGTCTGATGCATTTCTGAGATCATCTTCTGATTCTCTTTCATCATGACAAAATAGATTTCTTGTGGCCAGAATCGTGTCCCTAACCCCAATTCTTCCTCTTCACATATGTTCTAACAGCCACCACTGAATTCTTTTAATACTAGCTTAATTCCGTTCCATTTCATGAATTATGCTACAAGGATTCTACTGAGAAGGCAACAGAGCTGACTTTGGTTGAACAGAATATACAAAGATTGCAGTTGAGAAAATAAAAGGCAGTAGGGTGGGCTTCATTTCCTCATTCATGCCTCCTTAGAAGTAGCTAGCTTTGAGTCACTGTGGGGGCAGGGCCAAGGCCAGCTAGTGGTTCTCTTGGTGATCTGTAATCAGCCTCAGCAAGCCTTCGGTGTTATATGAGGCTGCTGGAATCTTTGGTGCTTAGGGCCCCAGGACAACGGAGCTTGTGGGTGTGTTTCTGCCTCCTGTCTACTGTCAAGGACAGCAAACTGCTCTTCCACTGATACTGTAGAGTGTCAAAGGGATTTGGAAGCTCAGCATTCCAATGTAGAGTCAGACTCATGGTTAGTGTTTGCACAAAATATCTTGCTTCCAATTGAAGTGCATTCTTATTCTATTCTGTTCTTCTTTACATTCCAAGTTCCTGTTATGCTTTTTGCCATATTGATAACATTTTGAGGTCTAATTTTATATGTAGTAAAGTATATAAAATTCAAGTATTTAATTTTTATTGGTACATTATAATTGTGCATAATAGTGAGATTCAGACTGATATAGTCATATATGTCAAATATTTAATTTGATATATTTTCACATATGTGTTTATCTGTGTGCCCAGCACACACATCAGACATAGAACATTGTCTTGTGCCCTTCCCAGTCAGTTCTAAGCTAACTACTATTTTGGCCTCTACCCCTATAGTCTGGCTTTGGCTGTTCTTGAACACCCTAAAAATGAAGTCTGAATGTATTCCCTTGGGTTGGCTTTCTTTCATCTAATATTATACTGTAATTCATCCATGTTGTTGAGTGGACAATTTCATTATATAATTTATTCATCCATTCGATTGTTTATGAACATTTGGGTTATTTTCAGTTTGGGATTGATGCAAATAGTAATGAAAGGAACATCCTTGCATGTGTCTTTTCATAAGCACTCATTTCTCTTGGGTACATAGCCAGGGTGGGATTGCTTAGTCATAGGATACATAGGATATGCATGTATTTTCTTTTAGTAGGTACTGCCAAATACTTTTCCCAAATGGTTGAATTAGTTAATACACCTAAGTTCCTATGACTTCATAGTACAGTTTTCTTCTGTAATATTTTCACTCTGGGTTGGTGTTTAGACTAGTTAGTGTGGCCAGGTGTGGTGGCCCACGCTTGTAATCCCAGTATTTGGGAGGCTGAAACAGGAGGATCGCAGGTTCGCAGCCAGCCTCAGTACTTAGTGAGGCCCTCCACAACTTAGTGAGACGCTGTTTCTAAATAAAAAATAAAAATAGGGCTGAGGGTGTAGCTCAGAGGTAGAATGCCCCTGGGTTCAATCCCCAGTATCACCCACACACATACAAATTAGACTAGTGTGGACTATTGAGATGTTTGCCACCCATCTCAGATTATACACGTAAGCACATGTTTATGTTTCACATTTATTCAGTATGGATTTAGAGGTGGAAATTTGCCTTGTCATATGCTTGGAGGTTTAATAGTGAAAAATTTGCCATAGGAATGAAAAAGAAACTATCCATTAGTTAAACAGTATATAATATTAATTGCAATAAAGTTTAACTATTGAATAGCTGTCTGTTGTTTTGATGTAGGAGTGAGCATGCATCTTACCTGTCTTAGTGTGGTATTTAATTCATAGAACGAAACCAGAAGGGTGAAGTGACTCAGGGAAGGTCCCTTGCCTCCTGCTTCTGGCATAATTCATTTGCAACAGGCTGAATTGCATTTTATGGCTGCTATTTTCTCTAATTTGTCCTTGATTCCTTTGAGAGGAAGCAGTAACTCAATGTATTAAACACTGCTTAGAATTCTCAGCACTGGGCATTTTAATTCTATCACATGTGTGTCAACATATGGTTGAAAAAGAATGAAAACTGAGGGCTTCGGTTTCTTTGTTTACATAATGGTTCATTTGAGTAATCTACCTGCATGGGCTGGCAGGCAGGATAACTAATAATAATATTCCTAATATAAGAAAAAGAATTGTCAAATCAGGGCTCCTAGGATCACTCTAGAAAAGCCTATTAGGCTGGATTTTCAAATAATATAGCTCTTTTTCCTTTGGGGCAAAGTTACATTCATTCATTTATTCATTCATTCATTCTTTCTTTCTCACTCATTCAGGGATTCAACAAACACTTATTGAGGATTCTGTGGCAGACCTTGTTCTAGATACTAAGAATCCAGCCCAAGCACAGCAAGAAGTTTGCTCTTACGGAGCTTACCTTCTCAAGGGAAGAAGAGGCAAGAAAGCATAGATGGAGTTAGAGATCATGTAGAATTTTGGAAGAAAATAAACAGGATAGGGGGCATGGGTATATAGGCTCAGTGTTGGGAGAGCCTACTGATGGTAGGGAGCCACCAGACGGTCAGAGAGAGCCTCCCAGTCAGTGACATTTGTGCAGGGACTGGAAAGGATTGAGCAGTGTGGGTATCCACTGAGTAATACACGTGGGCTGGGGGCAGTGCCTGTGGGCCAAAGGGCAGTACAGAGGCCTCTGAGGTTAGAAGGGGGACTGTGAGGGGGACATAGCTGGAGGTGAGGGCAGAGGGATGGCAGAGATCCAGGTCAGAAGGGCGCTCTGTAGGCCATTATCATGACCTCAGCTTTTTCTCAGAGTGGGAATCTACTGAAGGATTTTGAACAGAGAAATGATGATCCAAACTTTTTAAAAAAGGATTGGTTTGAATATTGGGTATAGAATTGACTGTAGGGACAAGGGTAGAAACAGAAAGCAGCTACGCTCTCTAATTAGTGTGTTCAAGCGAAATCCAAATGGCGTAGATGTTTTATTTTGTGGACCTATCACCATCAGTCTGCTTTATTAGTAACAGTAATAATAGTGCTTATTCAGATATGAATGAACAATGATTGGCACACTTGAGCCACATTAGTAATAACTTAGCATATGCAAATTAATCATAGGCTATGGTTATTATCAAGTAAGTTCTGTACTTAATGCTCTTTCCATTTACCTAATATTTTTCTGCACTCTTCCTCCTCTCACCACCGTTTTTATTTAATAATGTTGTACCATCCTTCCAGCCACTAACACTTGAGCTTCAGTCATTTGTGACTCCTCTGTCTTCATCTCTGCACATGAAGGTTGTTATTGCCTTGCCGTCTCCTAAGCCCATCTCCTTCACCATTCTCAACTTTGGCTTCAGACCCTCCTTTCATCTCAGTTAGCCATCAATTTCTCCTTCTTTAATCCATGTGAAATTCAGCAAACAAAATAGAGGTTTTTGAATTGAGACCGTGATTTAGATTGGTTCAGATCTTTGTTCTTCCAGGTATTGGCAGTAGAGCCTTTTGCAATTTTTGAACCTCAGTTGTTCATCTACAACATCAATATCTAATTTACAATAATAGATCATTTATAATTACCAGTATCTATAAGATCGCAGTAAGGAACGAATGGGACTGTGGAGTGCTTAAAGTGCTTGGCAGTGTGTAGGCACTAAAAACTACTGGTTCTTTCCACTTTCTGTTATTTGACCTGCCTCCATCCTTGATCTATCTGGAAAATCCTAAAGTATAGCTCTAATTGTGTCATTTCTCTTGCAGGTTGAAACCTGCAATAACTCCCTATTGCCTGACACGTTAAACATAAACACTTCTGCCTGCTATTCAGATCTCTATTCCCTCACTCCAGCTTTTTTACCCACTTTATTCTTCTCCGTGGACTTCATGTATTAGCTAAATTCACTATTTTATAATCACCTGTTACTTTTCAAATGTCACTTCTCTATTAAAATCCTACCTGTCCTTCAAATCCGGTCTCAAATACCATGCCTTCACAAAGCCACCAACAGTCTGGAAATGGTATCTTCCACTCCTGAAACATTGTGCTGAGGTTCTAGAACCAGCGAGCCCAGGCCCTGCCACTTACTATCATCCTGTGGACATTACTTAATCTCTGTGTCTCTGTTTTCCCTGCAAAATGCATACAATAATGATATCTCATAGGGCTGTTTTGAGTATTGAAAGAGATATTGCATGAGATATTGGGAAGCACATTAAATAGTGTCCAGCACTTGGAAATCAGTTAAATCAGTTTCTATAATTGTAGGCATGGATACTTAACATTACTTTCTCACCAGGACCCATATTTTACAGGGACTTCAAATAAAAGCTGTTTCAGATACAGCAGAGAGACATGGACTAGAAAACAAATTCTAGTACTGGGTCCCACTATTAACAAAGCTGTGTTATGTTGAACATGTCACTTATCTTCTCTGGATCTTACTTTCTTCAGCTGCAAAAAAAAAAAAAAATCACTAAGCTGTCATTCAGTTCAAATAGCCACAAGGATTTGTAATTGCTGCCACCATCTTAACCCTCCCAGAAGAGAACTCTTAATTCCCAAACCTCTGAATGTGCTCCTTTCCTATCTCAGTAAATGATACTACCATCTACCCAGTTTCAGTGAAAAAACCCGAGTCTTCTTTGAATTACTTATTTCTATCACCATCTAAATTGAATCTATCGGCACATCCTATTATATTCAGAGTACATCTAATTCACCCAGTCACCACGGCTCCAACCCTGGTCCAATACTCTCTTGTCTGTCCCGTTGCAGGAGGCTCCTAATCCATTCTTTGACTTCCATTCTTTTTCTCTTTCAGCCCATTTTACAAAGAGCCAAAGTGGTCTTTTTGTTGGGGGGGGGGGTTGTTTGTTTTGGTACTGGGGATTGAACCCTGGGAGCATTCTACCTCTGAGCCATACCCCCAGCCCTTTTTTTTTTTTGTATTTTGAAACAGGGTCTCCCTAAGTTACTGGGGATCTTGCTAAGTTGCTGAGGCTGGCGTCAAACCTGCAATCCTCCTGTCTCAGCCTCCCAAGTATTGTGATTACGGGCATGTGCAACTATGCCTGGCTCTAAATGATATTTAAAACATAAACCAAGCAGGGCACAGTGTCCTATGCCTTTCATCCTAGCCACTCACCACCAGGGAGACTGACATGAGAGAATCCCTTGAGCTCAGGAGTTTGAGACCAGCCTGGGCAACGTAGCAAGATGCCATCTAAAATAAAAATAAAAAATTTTAAAAACCATAAAACAGATATCATCTCCCACTCAAAACCCCTCAGTGGCTCTTCATGATAGAATGAGTTCCATACCCCTTTACTCTCTTATGTCCCTCTTCCCCTTTATGCCCTTTTTTCTTTTCCAGCTCCCTGGCCAAACTCATGGTTGCCTTGGGTCCTAGCATCTGCTATTCTTTCTTCTTAGAATATTCAGCCCCAGATGTCCCTGACTTGCTTCTTGTCCTTTGGATCTCAACTCTAATTGCTCCATTCCTTCTATCAATAGTGCCCCATCACACCATCTGATTTTATTTTTCCTAAGGCTTATCACTATTGAAAAAAAAATAGCTTTTGTATTTATCACTCTGCCAGTAGAAACTAAATGTCCTCATAATAGGCTAGCACAATGTCTGGCTCATAGTAGGTATGCAGGGAATAACCTTGAGGAATTGAATAAATCAGTGAATAAATATAACCCACTTTTAATGAGGTTTTACATTAATTACCAAGAACAGCATTGTTTTTAAACTGTGAAGACATACTGTCTTCCTGTCATTTAATTCCCTCACATTTAATGAACATTATTAAACACATATGCTTGTGCTGGAAATATGACTATAAATAAAACAATATAAGCCAGGCATGATGACCCAAGCCTGTAATCCCAGTACTTAGGAGGCTGACTGAAGGATCGCAGGTTTGAGGACAGGCTTAGCAACTTAGCAAGACCCTGTTTCAAAATAAAGAGTTGGGGATGTAGCTCAATGATACAGCTCCCCTGGTTTCAATTCCAAGTACTACCATAAATAAATAAATAAATAAATAAATAAAATCTAAATATTATACAGTCATGTTGTTTCCCCTAACCTCCTAATTTTCAGATTTACTATTCTTTCCATCTCCTCTCTCACGCTACCACTTTAGTGTAAATTACCAGGCACTTTGGCCTTTTCCCTGTCGGCTGTAATCTTCCAATAATCCATCCTCCTGACTGCAGCCAGTGAGCTTTTCAGTGGCTACAGTATCCAAGCTTGCAAACCTTCCGAGTTTTCATTGTTCTCAAGAATGACCACAATCTGCTCCAGTCCCCGCCTCACGTCACGCCAGCCCTCGCTCTACACCCGGCTACACTCCTCCCCCCCCCGGGTTCCCGCCTGCCACCCAGCTGGGCAGCCCTAGCTTCCTGTTTCCAGTTTTACAGAGCACCCCCTTGTTGCCTACTTTGGGTTTCAGATTGTTCCTTCCTCGGGGAAGCCCTCCCTGATTAAGCCGAACCGCGCTCCCCATCATACAGGCCCACCTCGCTAAGGGCCCCTTTTTCAGAGTTCA
>PVJS01001466.1:0-97540 GCA_004027185.1 Glis glis | reverse complement strand
GTAATCCCAGTACTTTGGGAGGTGGAGACCAGAGGATCCGGGTTCGCTGCCAGCCTCAGATCTCTCTCTCTCTCTCTCCCTGTCTCTCTCTCTCTCTCTCTCTACCTAGTGAGGCCCTCCACAACTTCGTGAGACCCAGTTTCAAAATAAAGTATAAAAAAAATAGGGCCGGGGGTGTAGCGCAGAGGTAGAATGCCCCTGGGTTCAATACCCGGTACCGCAAAATAAATAAATAAATAAATAAAGGAATATGTGATACATTACCAATATAAATGCTCTAAACATTGTGTAAAATTTATTAAAATCTAATTGTCCTGGTACAATGCTGTCAGTCATAATCATTATCATAAAATGTAGCCTACAGTGAACATAACTAAAATTCTTTTTAATTAATATTGTAACCATGACTATTCTAAGTCTTTTGCCATCTACGGTTTTTATTCTTCTGCAGAGAATTTTTATTATAGATTTTTAAACTCAAAATAAAAAGCCATCCTAAAAGTTTTCATTTCTAAACAAGTAAACATCCATCTCAAACATCCAAAGGAAGCAAAAAAGTTTTTAAGCCGGGAGAGGTGGTGCACGCTTGTAATTTCAGTACTTGCGAGGCTGAGACAGGAGGATCTCAGGTTCACGGCCAGCCTCAGCAACCTTGTGAGGCCTTTGGCAACTTAGTGAGACCCTGTTTCAAAAAATAAAAAAAAAAATAGGGCTGGGGTACTGCAGACGTAGAATGCCTCTGGGTTCAATCCCCAGTACCAAAAAAAAAAAAAAAAAGCTCCTAGAATCCTAGAATCCTTCTATTCTTATTTAGTGGAAGAGGTCCTTAGGATAAAAAGGGAGATAGCCCACACTGTGGGCCATGACCCAGCCATTTCTTTCTGTGACATCACAAGGAGCCATTGCGATAGAGCCTCAAGCTGTTCTGGGGTCCTGAGGGACATTAGCCAGGGCAGCTTTGCCTGGGTCAAACTGGCCTGCCATACACTCACTGGGAAGGAGGCTGCCATGACAGTCCTGCCTAAGATAAGACATACACTCCGCTTCATTTCATCTGGATATAATGAGGACTGTGGGGAATATGAATGTGGTCCAGTTGTTTCCGATTATACATACCACCGACTATGTCTACCTGGTGATGGAGCAGGTGAGCGAGGGGAGGCTTCCCTCTTGCTGTGGGAAGAGGGGGCCTCAAGGCTCTTCAAGCAGAACCTGTGTGTGGTGCGCTACTGTCCTGAACAGGCCATCATGCGCAGATACCTGAAGCTGGAGAACATCCTGCTGGATGAGAAGGAAACGCCAGATTTATGACTAGGCTGGGGATGAAGACATTCTCTGGCCTCCTCCAGTTCTGTGCCTTGGATCTATGCCAGAAGAGAGGATATGGACCTATGGTAGATGTCTGAGGCATGGGTACCTTCCTGTACTTTATGCTCACAGATTGTCCCCCCCTTTAACAGCACCACCTTTGAGCATCTGAAGGAGCAGGATGTGCAGGTAAGGTATAAACTACTCTCACCTTTCCATTGATGCACAAAACATAATCTTTCAGTTATTGACTGATTCTCTCCTCATCCAACTTCCTCCTGGAGACCCCACCCTAAAGGAAAGATAGATGAAATATTGTACTTGCCCTACTGGATCCCACTCCCTGTGTGTAGGAGTCTCACACACAGTTTACTCTATGGAACTTGTGCTTTCTTCCTGGAAACCGACCAATTACTAGTCCCCTTAAGTAACCTTCTTGGGTATGCCTGGGACCTAATGAAGGTTACAGTCCACTTGTCCTTCATCCTCTCTCTCTCTTTGATTCCTGTCCCCAACTTTTGTGAATGTTTTTCCAGGATGGCTCCTCTTTGGCCCATTGGCCCTGCAGCACATGCTGTCATATTCTCTCTGGGATTTCTGTGTGTGTGTGTGTGTGTGTGTGTGTGTGTGTGTGTGTGTGTGTGTGTATGTGCGGGTGGGGGGATTGAAACCATGGTCATTCTACCTCCAAGCTACACCCCCAATCCTTTTGAAACAGGGTCTCACTAGGTTGCTGAGAGTTTCCCTAAGTTGCTGAAGCTGTTCTCAAACCTGCAATCCTCCTGTCTCAGCCTCCCAAGTACTGGGATTACCGGCATGTCCTGACACTTCCAGCTGTCTCTGAAATGTCTAATACCCTTTTTTTAAATTTCTCGTGCTTTTCTGATTTGCCTTATCTGTCTTTCATTAGCAATACACCTGATCCTAACTATTTTATTAGTCTTGGCACTATCCTTGAAATGAGTTAAAGAAGTATCCCATGAACAGCACATTGCAAACATCCAGGAGTAAATCTGCTGATAACATCAGGGTAGAAGTGGAGTTTATAGCCACTGTCCACAAGGACACCTCAAGAGAAAAGTAGAAATATCAAGCATATAATATATGTGGAGAGAAAATTTTATAAACTGTGGAACAAAATTACATAGGGAAGGAAGATAAAAATAGTAAAGGGTTTCTTTAAATTTTGCATAAGAAAAATAGCCTTTAAAAATTTGGAGGGGCCGGGCGTGGTGGCGCACGCTTGTAATCCCAGTATTTTGGGAGGCAGAGACCGGAGGATCCAGGTTCGCGGCCAGCCTCAGCTCTCTCTCTCTCTTTCTCCTTCTCTCTCTCTACCTAGTGAGGCCCTTTACAACTTCGTGAGACCCTGTTTCAAAGTAAAGTATAAAAAAAATAGGGCCGGGGGTTTAGCGCGGAGGTAGAATGCCCCTGGGTTCAATCCCCGGTACCGCAAAAAAAAAAAAATTGGAGGAATTGGTATCTTGAGGTTCTCTGCCCTAATTTCAGAAATAAAAGCAATGCTTCCTGTGAGCTGCATTCCACATACAGTACTTCAATCCATAAAATCCCTATCTTTCTGTTTCTTCCTTACCATTTGTCTTTCTAATTCTGTGGATGAAGATCATACGAAGCACTTTATAAGCGGTCACTACAGATGTATATGCGTTATGATTTTTACCAAACGTTTTCCTCTTCACACTTGCTACTCTGCTCAACTCTACATTGGGGTGTTTTAAGAATATGTAATGGGCATTACTGTTTCCTGATAAATATGCTGAATGAAGCAGAAAGTCAAGTCATAAAATTTTGATATTATGTGTATTTAGTATTCAATTTAAGAACTTCTGG
The DNA here is from genome assembly GCA_004027185.1 of Glis glis. Taxonomy (NCBI): domain Eukaryota; kingdom Metazoa; phylum Chordata; class Mammalia; order Rodentia; family Gliridae; genus Glis; species Glis glis. The sequence continues at coordinate 94,381 of PVJS01001466.1, read as the reverse complement.
TCTGAAATATAAGCCATTTACGCTTTGAACTCTAATTCCTCTTCAGGATAATGTGTGGAGACAGGGTGTGGAGTTCCTGCCCCACATTGCGGTGTGAATTTGGGTTGTTTGTAATCACATTTTTTTTCTGAGTATTCTAGTTTCCAGACTAGCTTCTAATAATCTTGTTTAGAAAGTTTAGTTTCACTGAGCATGTGGTTTTAGGGTGTGGGAAGCAACATCATAGTATTAGGGACTTTATGCTAAGCACTGTGTCCTCTGCACCTGTGACTGTGACATCATGTCTAAAGAATTCTGCATTGTCACCTGCTAACCCTGGGCTCTCAGGGATCATTGATCCTCATTGTCATTCTGAGATGGGTCACTTCTTGTTCACATCCAAGTGTGTTTCTCTTATGACCTACCACTCTGCCTTTTTTTATTTCAGTAGAATTTTTGGACAGAAAATATTCACCAAATACATTATGATAGATGCCAACATATGCCTTGAAAACTTGACTTAACACGTTATTAGCTATTATAGAAACTCTACTTAAAATTATGGGAACTGTATAATCCTTCATGTTCTAGTGTGTCAAAATTCGAGGTGTGATGTACGTTATTGGAAGAGGGAAAAGGTTTCTTGAAATATATAAGCCTAGAATAACAGCACCTAAATATCTTGTTACTTATTTTGGGGGTGGGGAATCTGGTGCAGGGCCTCTGTGACTCTAACACCATGTATCCAGGCAAGTTTTATCACTGAAGTCGTGAATGTGGTGTGAAAGATAAATCCCATGGTTACGGACCTCATGGGTCTCGATTCTGTGGAAGTTGGTTGAGGCAATGTTCAGCCCCTCTACTCTGCAGGCTTTGCAGACCTGATTCCTGGACACCAACCTGGTGTTGTCCAGCAGAGAGTGCGGCTGTGTACAGGGAGCTATATGGGTGAGTGGGCAGTCCTCCTGCTGTGGGATGCTGGGTTTATCCAGCATGTGTGCAGGGTCATCAGAGGTGTCCATGTACACCATTAGATCACTTCATGGAGGGCTGGGGATATGTTGTACCATCCTGTTCTTCTGTTTTTCTATGAGGAATTTCTCCATCTCTGCACTACACAGCCTTCCTCACACACTTGACTTCACCTGCTAGAAATTTGATAGACCAAGTGCTGTGTCACTATGAACTACATTATGATGTCAGACAACAATGCACCAAGAAGAGTACTGAAAATAAATAACAGCTACTGCTAAAAAGTTTGATATATATTCATTTTCAGGTTTGCTTAAGGAGAGAACATTCTAACCTCCATATTTTAAAACATTTTATACCCTGATCACTTGCAACCATATTATATTGATTCTATGGAATTTGGTCATAAAAATTGGTAATATAATTTCATGATGTGCCCATCAACAAAATACTTGATACCAAACAGTGTATGAGGAAGTGTGTAGAAATAAAAGTATTTTACTAATACTGGGCTTTCTAAAATGCTTCAGAATATAGTTATGCGTTGAAAATAAACAATTTAATTCTCTATGAATCACAGTCTCCTCAAAGCCAAAATATTATTGATGTGTCCCTTTATGGACATTTCTCAATTGTGTTTTCTAATGTGCAGCAATCCTTAGTATTTCTTAGCCAGACAATGTCTTAATATGTGGATTTTTGGGGTATTTGAGGTACAGGCATCTCTCTCTGAAGTAGTTACTGGCACTCGAACTAGTGACTGCATGGTGGGAAGGATGCTGGGGAAGCAGAAAGATGAGGAGAGTCCTGGGAGCTTGTGTTCCACAGACACAGACACCCTGGGTGGATAAATGTTGATGATGTTTGCTATTTCCTATCATCCTTTAATCTCCTGAGACCAAAGTTTTTGGTTCATGTATGTTTTGTTTTGCTTTAACAATATAATAGATTTACATGTTTAAACGTTTTCTACCACTATATGTTTTAACTGCATACATCTTTAAAAATAATTTGAAAATAATTTTATATACTTTAATTGGTACATTTCAATTATGCATCAGATTTAATTTGATAGAAACACACATGCACACAGTTCTCTGTGTGGTTCCCTCCTGATTGCAACCCGATTCTTGGTACATGTTAGTGAGAATAGTAATAATACCTGCATATATGAACATAGCATTATTTGAACTGTTTCCTTCATCAAGCCTCTTTTATTTTCACAAAAAGTTGCAGAGACATTAGCAATGCTTTCCTATACCCTGCACCTTCTTACTATGCTAACACCTTATATACTTAATATGCTTATAAAAACCATAAAATTCAAAGTATGTAACTATCAAATGGTCTAGTAGTTCCTCATAGTTTCCCATGTTATTCTGTTCCAGGGTCCCATCCAGCTCACCACATCACATTTGCTTTCAGGTGTACTACAGATGCATTGCTGCCTAAGGAATTTCACAAAGCTTGGTTGTTCAAGGCATGTACACACAAAATTAACTTTCTTTCTTTCTTTTTCTTTTCTTTCTTTCTTTCTTTCTTTCTTTCTTTCTTTCTTTCTTTCTCCTCTCTCTCTCCCCCTCCCTCCCTCCCTCTCTCTCTCTTTTCTTCTCTCTCTTTCTTTCTTTTTCTTTCTTTCTTTCCTTTCTCTCTCTCTCTCTCTCTTTCTTTCTTTCTTTCCTTTCTTTTTCTCCTCTCTCTCTCCCCCTCCCTCCCTCTCTCTCTCTTTTCTTCTCTCTTTCTTTCTTTCTTTCTTTCTTTCTTTCTTTCTTTCTTTCTTTTTGTTTTCATACTTGGGATTGAACACAGGGGCATTTCACTTCTGAGATAAACCCCCAGCCCTATTTTATCTTTTTTAAAGTTTTGAGACAGGGTCTCACTAAGTTGCAGAGGACCTCACTAAGTTGTTGAGGCTGGCCGTGAACCTCTGATTTTCCTGTCTCAGCCTCCCAAGTACTGGGATTACAAGCATGTGCTACCATGCCCAGCCAAACTTACAGCTTCTCTGGATCAGAAATCAAGGTGTAGATGATGAACAGGGATGAGGTCTCCACCAGAGTCTCAGCTGAGGCAAGCTTGTGTGATTCTTGTAAGGATGCAATTCTGTGCCCTTGATGAGATGATGTCACTGGTGAATTATTCCAAACCCTTAAAAAACCAACAGCAATTCATTACAAGCTCTTCATACAACAACAAAACAGCAACTGCCCCTCAACATTAGTGGAGAGGGGATCACTTAATTTTATGAAGCCAGTTTACACAGAGACCACAAAATATATATTGTTTTTGAACAAAAGATGAAATAATAGACCGGCATGTCTTATGATTATAGAGACAAAGATCCTTAGGGAATTACTAGCAAAGTAGTAAAAATGTTTGCATGCTATTACCAATGGTATTTATCTGAGGAGTGCAAGTTTGTTTCAACATTCAAAAATGAATAGGGTAATGCATTATTCTAACACAATAAAATGCAAAGGACAGATGATTCTACAGTAATTAACAAATACAAACCCCATTCGTAAAAAAATGCAGCAAATAAGGAATAAAAGGAAATTATCTTCATCAAAAAAGGACATTCAGGCTGGTCATGGTGATTCATGAAAGTAATCCCAGTGTTTGGGAAGCTGAGACAGGAGGATCACAGGTTCAAGGCCATCCTCAGCAACTTGGTGAGATCCTCAGAAAAGTAGTGAGATTCTGTTCGAAAATAAAAAATAGGGCTGGGTGTCTAACACAGAAGCACAGAGATAGATTATCCTTGGGTTCAATCTCCAGTACCTCCCCCCAAAATGGGGGGCAACCATGGAAATTCAAGTTTTCCTAGAAGGCTTGGTGACTCCCCCAATTTTGGAAAGAAAATAAGCATGCCTATTCTTACTACTTTTTTAAAAAAAATTATTAAATTTTGATTTTCCTCAGATAGAACTCCAGCTCCTTGCCTTCTAGGACATAGCCATCTGCTCGGCCACACTGTCCTGGTCTTGATGCAATGCAGGCTGCAAAAGAGTATAGGGTCCTTAGAAAATGAAAGAGGTCCTAACCCAACCTATACATCCTCTCATAAAGACCTCGTTGGTTCTGGTACTCTGGGGGCAGGTGTGAAGCCCACTGTCTCCTCAGATATACTTTATCATAGTCACTTAAAATCAGTAGTAGAACCGGACAAAGTTTTCATCACCGAGACCATTCTTACTACTTCTACCCAATATTTGGCTAGAGGTATGGGTCCCAAAAATTAGACTCCAAAAATATATATAAAACATTCAAGTTGAAAATGATGTCAAACTATCTCTGTTTATAAATGACATAGTTTTTTGGGTAGAAATCTAGTTATTATGATGGGATTATAAATTGAGTCAAAGATCAGTAAAATTATGGTACACAAGTTCAATCTGTAAAAATTAAGGTAATTTCTATGCACCCTTTATTAATTTCTAAGATGAAACTCAAAAAATCTACTTAATAGCCAGTGTGGTGACACATGCCTATAATCCTAGTAATTAAGAGTCGGAGACAGGAGGATTGCAAGAATAAGGCCAGTCTTTGCAATTAAGCAAGACCCTCAGCAACTTAGTAAAACCCTGTTTCAAAGTTAAAATTAATAGTGTAGGGGTGTAGCTCAGGGTTTAATCCACAGTAGCAAAAAAGAGAGAGAAAGAAAGGAAGTAAGAAAGAATTTCACTTAAAGCAGCATCAAAAATATTTCATTGCAATCTTCCTGCCTAAGCCTTCTAAGTAATGATCAAAGTATACACTGGAGAAAAAGAGTCCTGACTCTATGGATGTGTACGGAGTGTGGTGTGCAGTCCCATGGATCTGACAGCCTTGTAGACATGGTCCCTAAACACAGCCCTCTTACTGCCCAGCAGAGAGCTATGTCTGTGCACAGGAAACTGTGGGGTGAGGGGGCAGTCCTCCCTGCTGTGATTTTTTTTTATTCATCTAGCATATATGTAAAGTCTCATTCAGTCTGTGTCCATCTCCCCGATCATTGCATGTTGGTTGGGGATACATTGTGCCCAGCAGTATATTTTCTTCTACTAGGGTTTTCCATCTCTGTCCAACACAGGTGCATCAAATATATGCATTCACCTTTCAATATCCAGTGATTTAGAGTTAATTTCCTGGATTCTGCAAGCAGAGGGTAGCCTAAACAACATCTATCTATCTATTTATCTATCTATCCATCATCTATCATCATCATCATCTATCTAATCATCTATCTACCAAACTATCCATCCATCTATCTCTGTATCTCTTTTTGCTCTACACACACACACACACACACACACACACACACGCGCCACCCCCCCATTATTCTGAATACCTTGCAATGGCAATACCTTTTGTGCACATTTTGACTTGCTAATAAGCAAGAGGATTAAAGGATGTGTGTGTAAACAAAATACATGCTCCAAAAATTCTTGTCAAAGTCAGGAGAAGGAAATAATTTAATTTTCACAAGATTTTCTCTAAAACTGAAAGTAGAATTTTCCTCTGAAAATCTTCCTAGTAGAAAACATTATTCTAAATACATAGATATGATTTTTTTTTTTTTTGCGATACTGGGGATTGAACCCAGGGGCATTCTACCTCCGCGCTACACCCCCGGCCCTATTTTTTTATACTTTATTTTGAAACCGGGTCTTACGAAGTTGCGGAGGGCCTCACTAAGTAGAGAGAGAGAGAGAGAGAGGAGACAAAGAGAGCTGAGGCTGGCTGCGAACCTGGATCCTCCGGTCTCTGCCTCCCAAAGCACTGGGATTACAAGCGTGCACCACCACGCCTGGCTTTAGATATGATTTTTATTCCTTGTTACTGATATTTCCCAATATTGGTTTCTACTGAGCTGATGGCACATCTCCTCAAACGATTTTAGTGGGATCTTGCAGATACATCCCACAGCAATGTATGAAAATAGAATTTCCTGGTTTGTGAGGAAAAGGCACCTATCTTTGAGGAAGTGGTGATGGGATAATGCGAATGATGGGGACAAGGGAGGAGGAGAAGAGGCCCTGGAACTTGATGGTGTCTCCCTAGAGCAGGTGCATCTGTGTTTGGAATGGTGTATAAAAGATAAGGTACTTTAATGTTCTCTCCCTACATGTCCATTTACCACCTGAGCCCAAAGTCTCTGGTTTATGTCTATTTTAGGATGGCTTCCTATTTTGTTATTGAATTTTTAAAACACACTTTTGAAAATAATTTTAGATTCATAATGAGTCTCAGTGATGTGTCCAGAGAGATTCATACACCAATAAGCTTACTGTAATGTTCACATGTTGCAACATGACAGTATATTTATGAAAACTGGGAAGTTGACACTAGTATAAAACTATTAAATACATACTTACTTTGTATTTTATGTGGATTGCCTCTAATGTCATTATCTGTTTCACTATTTCATCTAAGATGCTTCATTACAGTTAATTAGAACTCCATTTCTTACTTATTTCTGCATAACAAATTATCACTTAGCTTAGTGGTTCAGAACCACGCCCACATCACTCACAGTTTCTCTGCATCAGTAAGCCAGGTGTAGATGGATGGCACAAGCTGAGGTTTCTTGATGGCTCAGAGTTGACAGATCCCTCTCCAAGTTTACATGATTGTTGTTAGGAGTCAAATGCTGCATGAGTTAAGATGACTTCATTACTTAATCAATACAAGCCTTTAACAATTAATAATAATTAATTACATGCTCTTCAAAGAATACCAAGAACATCAACAACAGTGGAGAAGAGAAAACATATTACAAAGCATTCTATGGGGTCAGTTTGTCCTGATACCATAAATAGTGATGAATAGCATGGTAGTGAAACAAGAAGAGACACATTGATCAATGGAACAGAACAGAAGATATAGAAACAAACTCTCACACCTATAACCACTTTATCTTTGACAAAGGGGCCAAAAACTGACCATGGAGAAAGGATACCCTTTTCAACAAATGGTGCTGGGAAAACTAGTTAACCATGTGTTACACAGAATAGAACTAAACCCAATTCTCTCAACCTGCACACGAATCAAATTGAGATGGATAAAAGATCTGGAAATTAGGGACTTTGCAACGACTAGATGACAGCATAGGACCAAGCCCCTCTCCAACATATAGGCACTGCTAAAGACCTCCACAATAAGACCCCAAAGCCCAGGAAATAAAAAAAATCAACAAATGGGATGACATTAGACGAGAAAGCTTCTGTGCAGCAAAAGAAATCATCAAGAACCTAAAGAGAGCCTACATAACGGGAGAAAAGTCTTCACCAGCCACCCTTATGATAGGAGATTGATATCTAGAATATATAAAGACTTAACAACTCAATATTAAAATCAAAGAACCCAATTAAAGTGGACAATTGAACTGAGTAGACACATCTCAAAAGAAGAAATACAGATGGCCAAAAATATATGAAAAGTGTTCAACATCATTAGCAATCAGGGAAATGCAGATCAAAATGACACTGAGATTCCATCTAACTCCAGTTAGAATAGAAAATAATAAATAAAGCAATAAATTCTGGCGAGGATGTGGAGAAATAGGAACTTTATACACTTTTGATGGGATTGCAAATCAGTACAGCTGGTATGGAGATCAGTATGGCTGTTCCTTAAAATACTTGGAATGGAGACATCATATGATCTGGCTATACCACTTCTGGGGATCTTCCCAGAGGAATTGAAATCAGATTACTTTAGGGATACATGCAGCAAAATTCACAGTAGTCAATCTATGGAACCAGCCTAGGTGTCCATCAACAGATGAAATGATTAAAATATTATCGTATATACACACCATGGAATTTTACACGATCATGCCGTTTGCAGGAAAATGGATGGAACTCAAGAATATTATACTAAATGAGATTAGCCAGTTACTATAAATGAAGGGCCATATATTTTCACTCATCATTGGAAGCTAGAGAGAAACTGGGAATCAAAGAGGACTTCAGATAAATGAAAGGAGACACTAGTGGAAAAGGGGAGGGGGATTCTGGAGGGAGGTGGGGAGGAGAAAGTGGTGAAAGAGGTGAACTGATAATGGAAAGTATTCAAATAATCCTTTTATCATCCATGAAGTTATCCATATCAATGTATACATTACCTATAGGGAGGGAGGACAGGGGAACCCGGAGGGAAACACACAGTGGATGATGTGTGCTTGTATGTTTCTGTCACTCTGAATCTGTGATGTATAATTACAATGAACCCATAAAAAGAGGGATATTACCATAAAAGAGCATCACAAGTCAATATGCTTTACCAATATAAAAGTAAAAAGCCTCAAGCAAATACTATCAAAACAATTCAGCAACATATAAAATGTATACATAATGATAAAATGTATTTATCTCAGGAAATTAAGTTGTATTCAATATGTAAAATAAATAATAATTCAACTACTAATAGACCAGTAGTAATCTATTAATATCCCTAGTAGTATTACCCCAAAAATTTGTCACAGAAGCAAAATTTCTTCACCTAGAAAGGGAATCCACAAGAAACACGCATAATGTATGGTATCATGAAATTCTCAGTAATTTTCCTAAGATTAAAATATGACAAGAATATCCACTCTATCCATTCCTCGTAAGCATTTATTTGGTGATATAGCCATGGGAATTAATTTAGAAAAATCATCTATAACACATCCAGAATGAGAAGAAAATTGAATCATCTCCATTTGCAAATTACATGATCTTTTGTGTAGAAAGTCCTAAGGTACCACAAAAATAAGATTATAATGTAACAAAATTATGTCATTTGCAGGAAAATGGATGGACCTGGAGAACATTATGTTAAGTGAGTTTAACCAGCCACAGAAAGTGAAGGGTCATTATGTTTTCTCTCATCTCTGGAAGCTAGGGAGTGATCAGAATACAAGACAGACATTAGATAATGGAAGAGAAACCCCAGTGGAGCCAGGGAGGTGGTACAGGGGAGGGTGGTGGGTGGGAAAAGAGAATTGATGAAGGAAACACTTCCGTTGATGTTATGTACATGTGTGAGAATACCAATGCCAATCTCCTTATCATGTAGGGGGAACAGGAGAGAGCAGGAAGCAAGCTGGGGGAATCTCACCAAATACTGTATGTATGTATGTCCCTGTCACTGTTAACTACAATATGATGGGAGACTACAATGTACCGAATATATATACGAAGCTCAGTTATCCCTCAATATACACAAATGCAATATGACTTACTTGTATTTATTCATACTAGCAATTAATCTAAAATGAATTCATTTTGGTATAGAAGTGAAAGAAGCTGTCCTCATAAAAGTGCAAAGTATAACAGTGGTCACTAGATGCTAGGAATAGTAACTGGTGTTGTTTAATATTTGCAAAAATACACTTGTGTAGGAAGAATAAGTTCTGGTACTCTATAGCACTGTAGGGTGATTACAGTTTAGAAAAACTTACCATATTTCTCAAAATAAGCAGACGGGAAAGGTTTGTAGGTTACTAAACAAATATTAATTTCCCTGATCAGATCATTAAATATTTTTGCATGTATTGAATTATCTCTTTGTACACCATAAATATGTGTAATTAATATGTGTTATGGAAAATAAAAAAAACTCAGGAAATAATTCTATTAATAATAGCATAATGCCAGGCGTGGTGGCGCACGCTTGTAATTCCAGTACTTGAGAGGTTGAGACAGGAAGATCGCAGGTTCATGGCTAGCGTCAATTACTTAGTGAGGCTCTCTGCAACTTAGTGAGACCCTGTTTCAAAATAAAGAATAGAGAACTAGAGAACATCATGCTAAGTGATATTAGTAAGTCGCTAAGAGTAAAAAATCGGATGTCCCCCCTAATCTGTGGGAGCTAGATAGAATGGGACGTAGAAGGGACTTAGAAGGGAAGAAGAAGAAACCTTTAGATGGACACAGAAGGTGACCTAACTGAGGGAGTTGGGAGGGGAGTGGAGGGAAACACACTATAGCACAAGATGTACATACACAAACCTATAAGACTCAATCACTATCCAGAGCATGAAAGGGAGGGAAGGGGGAGGGAATAGGGTGGGATTGAAGGGAGGGCTAAATGTGCAATGTGTGCATGTATGATGTTCATACCCTGACATATATCAAAATGTATAATTACAAATTACAATGCACCAATAAATGAACATAAAAAGTTAAAAAAATAAATAAAAAATAAAAAATTGAACTGGGAGTGTAGCTTGGAGGTAGAATGCACCTGAGTTCAATCCCCAGTACTGCAAAATAAATAATAATAATAATAATAATAATAATAGCATCAAAAAACAAACATATTTTGGATATACTTAACAAAATATGTATGACATGTTCATTGAAAATTGCGAAATCTGTTGAAGAAATACCAAAAAAATAAAGACCCCCCAAAATTAAATTCCATGATCATTGATAATTAGGTTTAATATTGTTAAGATTGCAAAACTTTACAAATTGATCTACAGATATAATAAGGAAATTATGTACTTTATTAGATAATGAATGAAACTGCAGAGCATCATGTTAAGTTAAATAAACCAGACTCAGATACATGGGTCATATGTCTCCTTTCATATGTGAAAGATAGAGAGGAAAAAGGAAAAAAAAGGATCTCATGAAATGGATAGGAGACCAGTTGAGAAAAGAAAGGGGACGAAGGGGAGGAAGAAGAGTGGGCTAAGAGGAGGTACTAGACATTAAAATTGATCAAATTAGGTTATGTGCATGTATAAATATAAACATTAAACCCACTGTTTTGTATAATTATTGTGTAAAAATGAAAATTATAAAATACAAAATATAATTCCTATGGAAATCCATGCTCCTTTAATTTTTTTTTTTTTTTGCGGTACTGGGGATTGAACCCTGGCCCTATTTTTTATACTTTATTTTGAAACCGGGTCTCACAACGTTGCGGAGGGCCTCACTAGGTAGAGGTAGAGAGAGAGAGAGAGAGAGAGAGAGAGAGAGGGAGAGAGAGAGGGAGAGAGAGCAAGATGAGGCTGACCGCGAACCCGGATCCTCCGGTCTCCGCCTCCCAAAGTACTGGGATTACAAGCGTGCGCCACCATGCCCAGCTCTCCTTTAATTATTTTTTTTAGTCATGGGCAAGTTATTTTAAAAGTCATATGGAAACCTTCTTTCTCCATAAAAATCAAACCCTCTTAGAAAGCAGAATACAGCTGGAGAACATGAGTCCTATTTCCTAATATCAAAACTTACCACATGCTAGTAACAATACAGAAATTATGATATTGGTATAACAGACATATATTTCAATGGAGTCAATTTGAGTATAAAAATTATTCCCTACATTTATAGTAAACTGATTTTATCAGACTGCAAAGATAATTAAATATGGAAAATTATATTTTCAGCAGATGTTGCTGGGTCAAGTCAATATCCACATTCATGTTTGATCCTATCTCACTCTATATACACAATTCACTCAAGAGACATCATAAAATTTAAATGTAACAGCTGAAATAACAAATCCCATAGAATATTTGGTCATGGTGGCACACACCTGTAATCCCAGTACTTGGGAGCCTGAGAACAAAGGGTCACAGATTCGAGGCCAGCCTCAGCAACTTTGGAAGACCATCAGCAACCTAACTTGACCTTATTTAATAATAAAAAATCAATAAAGGACTGGAGGTGTGATTCAGAGGTAGAATGCCCCTGGGTTCAACCCCAGTTCCCCTAAAAAAAATCCCATGAAATAAAACATAGAAATACATGTTCTTGGCTCTTGATGAACCAATAGATTCTGAATATGACACCAAATTACAAGGGACAGAAGAAAAAAGTACTTAAATTGTATTTCATCAGCAATAAGAACTTTTGTGATTCAAATTACAATATCAAGACAACTCAAATAATGAGAGAAACATTTTCAAATTATATAGCTGATGGGTATCTGTTACCTAGGATACTGACATAGTTTGGATCCAGAATGCCCCCCCCGGGCCCCTTTGTTAAAGGCTGGGTCTTCAGCGTCGTGCTACTGGGAAGTGGTGGAAGGGGTTAGGCGGTGCGGCTTAACTGAGTATGATGGAGCATGCACGTAATCCCAGTACTTGGGAGGCCGGGGGTGGGGAGGATGATCCCAGGTTCCAGGCCTGAAAGTGGTAACTTAACTAGACCTTGTTTCAAATTTTAAAAATATAATAGGCCTGGGGGTATAGTCCAGAGGTAGAAAAACCATGATTCAATCCTCAGTACTGCACACACACACACACACACACACACACACACAAAAGAAATAGTGCTTAGTGGAAGGTAGTTATGTCATTAGGAGTGTGCCCTTGAAATGGTATTTGATACCCTGGGCTCTTTCTGTCTCTCTCAGACTCTTTGCATCTATCATGAGGTGTGCATCTCTGCTCCACCACATGTTCCCCACCACAGTGTGTTGTCTTCCTGCAGGTTCAAAAGCAATCATGGACTGGAACTTCTGGACCTGGGAGCCAAAATAAACATTTCCTTTGTATAAGTTGATTATCTTGGTTATTTGGTTACATTGAGAGATAACTAGCAAGAAAATGTAAAATATTCTTACAATGTAACATTAAATTGGAAAATATCCTAATTACAAATAAGGGATTATAGTCTGGTGCCATGGTGCAAATTTCTAATCCAAGCTGCTTGGGAGATTGAGGTAGGAAAGTCACAATTTTGAGGCAAGCCTGGGCAACATAATAAGACCAAGTCTTAAAACATTAAAGGGGTTGGGATTGTACACATGGGGGGTCAGCTCTGTGTCCTCTGTACATATGACACCATCAGAGTGCAGTTTGGGGCTTTGACTTTTTTTTCTTAAGTATGAAATACCTTAGTCCATTACCCTCAATGGCCTTTTGGAGAGGAATCACTTCTGTCTAGATTTCTTTGGGCTGATTTACAGCAAGCCAACTCTACCTTTCTCTCTCTTTTGTTCAGAGTTTGCAACCTATGTCATGATAGATTGGAAGGTATGCATTCGCATAAAGAGGAAAAGTGGATGTAACAACTCACCTAGCTATTACAGAAACTCCAGTTGGAATGAAATGAAATGAATAATCCTCCATGTGTTAAAATGAGGATTATTTTATTTGTAGTACTGGAGATTAAACCCAGAGGCATTGGACCACTGAGCTATACTCCAATGCCATATATATATATAATTTTTTTTTGCGGTACCGGGGATTGAACCCAGGGGTGTTCTACCTCCGCACTACACCCCAGGCCCCTATTTTTTATACTTTATTTTTGAAACCGGGTCTCACGAAGTTGTGGACGGCCTCACTAAGTAGAGAGAGAGAGAGAGAGAGAGAGAGAGAGAGACTGGGAGAGAGACTGGGAGAGAGAGAGAGAGAGAGAGAGAGTTGAGGCTGGCCGCGAACCCGGATCCTCCGGTCTCCGCCTCCCAAAGTACTGGGATTACAAGCATGCGCCACCACGCCCGGCTTAAGGCCTTTATATTTTTATTTTGAAACAGGGTCTCAGTACGTTACCACATGCTGGCCTTGAACCTGTGATTGTCCTGTCTCAGCCTCCCAAGTAAGGGATTAGAGGAATGTGACACCACACCTGGAAAGATGTGGAATTTAAGTGAAGCCGTCATGTCTGAAAGTGAAGTGGAAGCTTAAAAGAGTGAGAAGGTCTCTGGTATACAACTGTTCAGTAACAGCACTTAAACTCCCATCATCCTAATTCCAGAATTGAGAAATGTGGTTCAGGTCAATCGCATCTCTCACTGAAGATCTCTAGACTTCAGGAAACCAATTTATCAATAGAAAGCACCTGGCATTGAAAATGCACCCTGTGATAAGAAGAAATTAATTTTCACAGGGTTTTCTCAAAGGTTTGAAGGTATATGTGTCTCCTGATAATTTGACAATGAAACTAAGTACCAAGAAAAGACTCTTTTAAGTGGAGTGATGTGATTTCTGTTCCCTGTTAACTGACATTTCTCAATCTTAGCTTCAAAGTTCCAGGAGTCATGGCTTCCCAAAATCATTTAAAAAGATCCTGCAGATGTACTGCCATAGAGTAACCCAATGTGGAGCTTCTGGAATATGTGAACCACAAACATTTATCTTTGAAAACGTGGATCATAACAGTCGAACTGGTGAACGGGAAATAGAGATTCTGATGTGGAAGAATAAAGAGAAGATTCCCTGGACCTTGATGGTGCCTTTCTAAAGAATATGAAAGGGAGTTTGGAATAATGGATAGATGAGAAAGTTGCTTTGATATTCTATCCCTACTTACTGATATCTCTCCTGAGCTCAATGTTTTTATTTATTTTTTATATTTTGGACATAATTTTTAATAGCACTGTTATTTTAAATTATTTTGATTCACAGAATGATGCATAGATAGTACACAGAGTTCATATACCATGAAGATCCCAGTACTGTTAACATCTCACCTAACTATAGCATGTTTATACAAACTAAGAAATTGAGAGTGTCACAAAACTATATATAGAACTAAAAACTTCCTTATGTTTACCAATAATGCCATTTTATGTTCTAGGATCTAATGCAGAACATCACATAATTTTTACTATCAGGGATATTACTTACTTACTGTCACATAGCAAAGGACCACACAGGTTAGTAGCTCAAAGCTGCATACACTTTACTCACGGGTTCTCCGGGTCAGGAATAAAGATGTCGATGATTTCCAAGGCTGATGTCTCAACTGAAGGCTCTGCTGGGGACGGATCCTCTTCCACATTCATGTGATTGTTTGAAACCAACTTCTTCCCAGGTCAAGATGAGTTCACTGACAAATGATTCCAAATCTTGAATAGATTAATAAAAATACACCATAAATTCCTTGAAAATTTAAAGTCAACAACAAATAACAGTAAAGAATACTTACCAGTGTATGGTGGAAGGCCAGTTTTACCTTGATAATACAAGTAGATAAAGACATTTAATGAGGAAAATTACAAAATGTGCTGTATATCCATCATGGAGCTTTACTTAGCCATAAAGAAGAATAATATTAGCAATTTTTAGGAAAACAGATTAAACCAGATAACATCATTTTAAGTCAAATCAGCCAGACTCAGAATAACAAGGGCCACATTTTTCTCTCATATGTGGAAGCTAGGGAGAAAAGAGGAAAGGAACGGCATCCCATGGAAATGAGGAAAAAGATAATTAGTGGAAGTGTTTGGGGAAGAAAAGGGGAGGGGGAAATGAGGCTTGAAAGGATACAGACAACATAATGTTATGAGCACATAAGACTATATCACCATCAGCCAGGCATGGTGGCGCACGCTTGTAATCCCAGTACTTGGGAGGCTGAGACCAGAGAATCTGGGTTCACGGCCATCCTCAGCTACTTAGTGAGGCCCTCCGCAACTTAGTGAGACCCTGTTTCAAAATAAAGAATAAAAAATAGGGCTGGGGGTGTAGCTCGGAGTTAGAATGCCCCTGGGTTCAATCCCCAGTACAGCAAAAAAAAAAAAAGAATATATCACCATCAATCTTACTAGGCTGTATGAAGAGAGAGGTGGGGTAGGGTTCAGGCAGGGAGGAAAACACACCAAGTAATGTGATTTTATGAATGTATCATTTTGAATCACACTATAATGTATAACTTCAATGCACCAATTAAAAAAAGAAAGGCAAATTACAACTCAATATGACTCCTAAATATGGAGGCAAAAACCCCAAAGTAATACTAGCAAAATAAATCAGCAATATGTGGAAAGATTTATGTGCTATGTCCAAGGGGATACCATCTGAACACTGACCAATGAAACTAAGTTTAGCTATTGTAATGAAAACGGACATGTCTTGAAAGCAAGGAAATTTAACAGGTATAAAAAAGGGCATTACATAAAGATAAAGGGTCAGTTCTCCAACCAAATAATAATCCTTAAATGTTCATACCTGACAACAGAGTGTCAAACTATATGTGGCAGAAACTCATGGAACTGCAAGGAGAAAGAGACAGATATACTATTTTAGTTGGAAACATTGGATATCTTTATCCCCTTTATCACAAGTGGATTGAGTCAGCAGGCAGATTTTCAGTAAGACTGAACTAGTTGAACTCAGAAGTATTGTCAATCAATGGGGTGTAACTGATGTCTATAGACCATTTAAAGACGTGCACACACATTCGTCTTACAGTTACATGGGGCATGCACCAAGATTGAGTACATTCTGATCCAAATAACCAATTTAGAAAAATGGAAATCATATGGTGTGTGCTCTCACACCACAGTGGAATTAAGCTATGAATCCAAGGTAAGTAGAAAGAGAACTGGGAAATCCCCAGTTAATGGGAATTAAACAATGTATTTCCAAATAACATTTGGCAAAGGACAAGATCTCGAGAGAAATATAAAGCCTACTGTAAACTAAACAAAAATGAAAATATAGGTTTTCATAGTCTGTGTGATGAAAAGAGTGCAGAGCTTAGAGGGACATATACAGGACTGAATGCATATCTTAGAAAAGACACAAGAGTTAAGTCAACCATCTATGTTTCCATCTTTGGAACACAGAAAGAGGGGATCAATTAAACCCAAAAAGAAAAAGTAGAAGAAAAGATATATTGTAAAGATACTATTTTTAAAATAAAAGTTATAGTAATTGAATTTGTTGGATGAATATTGATAGCTTACGGGTTCCCAGAGCATGGAATTGTCTGAAGTTATGAGGGAAAAAAACAATATACCAGGCCGGGCATGGTGGCGCACGCTTGTAATCCCAGTACTTTGGGAGGCGGAGACCGGAGGATCCAGGTTCGCGGCCAGCCTCAGCTCTCTCTCTCTCTCCTTGTCTCTCTCTCTCTGTCTACCTAGTGAGGCCCTCCGCAACTTTGTGAGACCCAGTTTCAAAATAAAGTATAAAAAAATAGGGCCGGGGGTGTAGCGCGGAGGTAGAACGCTCCTGGGTTCAATCCCCGGTACCACAAAAAAAAAAAAAACAATATACCAAAGGGCACCTTTGCTTGAAGGAATTCAGAAATCTTACCTTCTTAAATAAAGAGATACTGATAATCATAAATGATCAATCAAATGCATAATAATGTGGGATATGTTCACTGGTTTACTAAATTGTATTGTACAATTTAAAATTCTAGCAAGAATATATTTTTAAACTTCTCACCAGAAAAATGTTGTTAAAGTGATAAAAATGTTAATTAGATAAAATAAATGTTAGTACAACATGCACATAAACCAATATACTTTGTCCCATGAACTTAAAAGATTATTATGTCAATTAAAACAAAATAAGTTGGTGGCCGGGCGAAGTGGCGCATGCTTGTAATCCCAGTACTTGGGAGGCTGAGACAGGAGGATCACAGGTTCACGGCCAGCCTCAGCTCTTAGTGAGGCCCTCTGCAACTTAGTGAGGCCCTGTTTCAAAATAAGAATAAAAAAAATAGGGCTGGGGATGTAGCTCGGATGTAGAATGCCCCTGGCTTCAATCCCCAGTTCTGCAAAAAAAAAAAAAAAAATTAAAAAATAAATAAGTTGGTAATTTGTCAAATCCTGTAAATATCCTCCATTAAGAAATTTAAATAACAATGTAAATAATGTAAAATGACAGAAGTGACAGAAAGAATTGCCCTAAAATATATGAAAAATGTAAGAAACAGAATACAACCACATGGCTTGTAGACCAACATCAAGTAACGTGTGTGAAGACATAAAGACAGACACAAGAACACCTGAGTGTCTGCAGAAAAAGGCCAGGGACAGCCAGCCTCAGCCCATGGTCCTCTTCCCACCTCTGCCTTCAGCATATAGCCCAGCTCCCCTATTCCTGCCCTCCCCTGTCTGTGACTGCCTCCCTGCAAGACTCCTCTCAGGTCCATAACTGTGGAAGTCCCGTCAGCTGCAATTTCCTGTTAGACTGCTGTCAGCATTCCAAGTGAGCTCATCAGAGAGGGGATAACCAGACACTGGATTTTCAGATGCACAAATTCAACCTGTACCTGAAAAATGACTAAGGGGGATAGAACCCTGTACTCCAGGTAGGACGGGGATTTGAGAGATGGAAGCAGGAGGTGAACAGCAGCACCCAAGATCCCTTGGGGCTAAGGGTCCATAAGCCTAGAGGTTCTCTCTGCCCCTTTCTACCTGTGTAGCTCCAGCCCCATTTGCTAGTGCCCAGAGACCTCCCCAGTGGATAGGGACCATCTTTGCTTGTTTGTCTTCCTGATGGGCAGATTTCATGGGCTAGGACTAACTTTTTAAGGAGCAAGGCACACATGTTGAAAATCCCCCAGCACAGGATGCATTCCTCCCTGAGCTGCCCCTGCACCCTTTCCTGACCTGCCCTCTCCCTCCTGCCCAGTGCCCTCTCCTGTGTTCTTCCTACTCCTGCCATCCTATTATGGGACTGTCTCAGCTGTGCTTCAAATCCACTGGCCTCCTGTCCTGCTCTGCACTGTGCAGCTCACTCAGTTTAATCTTTCCCTACCCACTTTGCTTCACACACTCACTGATTCTCACTTCTCATATCAACTTCCAATGTTCCTCCTCCAAGAGGCCTCCCTTGTACATTGAAAACATTGTCTGTGTTGTTCCCCAATGAGCCCCACAGATGTACTGGTGATAAAACAATGCAGAAAATTACCCGAACATCTCAAAAGTCACAAACATAAAAAACGCCGGCTAGTAGATAAGTAAAATACAATAAATAAAATAAAATACAAATAATATTATACTTCTCTTTCTACAAGATATAAAAACATGGGCTCCCAGGAAATCTAATGTGCACCTTTTCTGAGTGACCATTTTTTTCTCAAAACAACTTAAAATAATCACGCATCAGAGAAGAAGAAAAGAACACATGTCTGTATTATTGGTTATCTTTACGATGAAATGTCACGCAGTCATTTACAAAACTTTTGGGGAAGGAATCAGATTCCACTTAATGCCTGTAAATATAATAATAATATTAATTATATTTATTATTAAAAATTATTATATTTATTAATGATTATTAGGTGCTGGGACTTTAACCCAGGTTCATTCTAGCTCGAAGCTACCCCCCAGCCACATTTTATTTATTTTGAAATGAGGTTTTGCTAAGTTGCTGAGAGCCTGGCTAATTTGCTGAGGCTGGCTTCTAACCTATGACCCTGCTGTCTCAGCCTCCCAAGTTCTAGAAAGACGGGTGTCTACCACCACATCTGCTTACTGTCTGTAACTATTGAATAAGGGAATTGTAATATGCTTAAATTCATTCTTTTATATGAATGAATGGCTTGTCTCTAGGTTCTGAAGTGGAGACTCAGTGGTCTTCCCACACCACTTACTGCTTTGTGAACCTTGTACAATTAGAACACACTTAGTCATATAATGGACATATTCATGATTCTTAAGCATAAGACGGTACAAACTTTGTCCTCTGTCTTTTCAGTTGAAGGTATTTTAGAGGAAATTTCTGGAAAATATTATAACGGAGAAGGTGTAACATTTGTCCTTCCTAACCAAATTGATTTTCCCATTGAATTAGCAGAGTGATGATTGGAAAGATGAAAATAAAAGATAATTTTTAAAATGATTTTGAATGTATGGCTAAACATAGGAGGAAAGGTATTAACACACAAAAGAAAATTACCTATATGATGCCACCTGAGGTGTACGTGACAAAAAGAGAAATATACATGCAACTATTAAAGACATTTGAATGCCAACAAATAAATAACTAAACAAATAAATGAACATAAATTTCCCGGCAAGTCCCAGAGGGTAAACTATCATTGGCCAGTAAATAGAAGGATTGCTGACCAAATTTCTCATAGAGCAGAATTTTAATTCATCAATATATTTAACAGATAGGGTGTGGAGCTGCTGCCCTCGCCCATGCAGACCCAGAGGAGCTCTGAGCTCAGCTGCATAGGGAGCACCTGTCCCTGATGGGTGAATCGGGAGTGAAGACCACTGGGGGGGGGGTCTGCACCTGCACAGGAGATGTCCTGGCTTCTTGTACAGACGCCTGCTCTGCAGGTTGTTGCTGGAGGTGGAGAAGGTCCCCAGGCCCCAAAAACAAGGAGGAAAAAGAAGAGAACATATGACCCCAAATAAAATTCAATGAGGATGTATTTTTTAAGGGTAGGAAGTAGTATGGCTGATTGCCTAAAATCTATAAGGGTGATAGAGATATTAGAATCTTACAGAATGCTGTAAGGTTCTAAACCCTCCTTTTTATTTTTATACAAGCTATTGTTGAGAATATTGGAATACACGTTTTTACTCTTCTCTTCATCCTAGAATGCTGAATAAGAGAATGGGTAGTAGAGGGGTTCTTCTTTTGTTAAATGAAGTCTCTTAAGAAAACAGTGTTCTTTTTTCACAAAAATGAAGAAATAAAATAATGAAAAAAAATATGAAAGATCAACTAGGAAAATATGGATTTGCATATGTTGTAAGAAGTTGAATATCCACTTGGGGAGAATAAAAACCTGACATTCTCCCTCACATTAAATACAAGATTAATTAGAGGCAGATCATATCTCTAAATATAATAATATTTTAATACAGCTTTAAAAATATATGGAATAACAAATCACTGCAGGAACATACGGTTATGGTACGATTAATTAAAATGTACCTATAAAGTATTTGCCACATAGAAACTATATCAGGTTTATATTATTGTTTTCGTAGTGCTGGGGATTAAACCCACAGCCACATGCATTCTAGGCAAATATTCTAGCAATAAGTTACACCCCAGGTCAAAAATATTCTTACACAGTAAAAGTGTCCAAGGACTCTGGAGACAGAAATAGTCTGGATCAAGATTTCTTTCTTGTAGGGCTTTTCTCTCAGATTCAAAATTGGACCAGAGGAGTGGTGATAGTCTAGAGATATTGTAATGGATGAATTAACAACATAAATTATATAGGCTGACCTAAGTTCTAAACTGACAAACAAGCCAGTATTTGCAATACTGATGATTTAAAACATTGTAATATATAAACGACCATTCGGATCAATTGTAAAATTAACAATTTTACATTTGATGAATATATTGTAGGAGTAAGAAACTCATATATTTCATAACTTAAGATGGGGTCCAAAATGGAGTTTCAGACTATAAAAAGTGAATTAAGCTAACAGGGATTCCTGATTGAAATATATGATCCATGCCTTCAATCTTTCAATGTAATCTTTCTTTTGTGTATCTGTGTGTGTGTGTGTGTGTGTGTGTGTGTGTGTGTGTGTACACGCACATGTTACTGGGGATTGAACCCAGGGGCATTCTACCTTTGTGCTACTCCCGTAGACCTTTGTATTTTCTGTTTATAAACAGAGTTTTGCTCAGTTTCTGAGAGTCCCCCTATGTTGCTGAAGCTGTTGTTGAACGTGCAATCCTCCTGTCTCAGTCTCCCAAGTTCTGGAATTACAGGCAGGTGTCACTATGCCCATGAAAAACTCTGTCTTCTACTCAGGCTGGAATGTGGAGGCCGTTTTACTGCCTCATGATGCTCTCTGACTTTGTAAGTCTGGCATCTTTCTGAGGATTCTGGCAGCTCTTCCAGCCTCAGTGAAATCTTGTCACAGGTGGTTTATTAGGTTGTGGGAAACCACATCATTCATGCTATGTTTGAGTAATCCATGGGGACTCATTGTTCAGCATCATGCCTTCTATGCCTGTGACTTCCTGTCAGTGCATTATTTTTGTCCATTGACTGTCCTCTCTTAATGGTGAGCACTCAGAGCCCATTAAACCTCTTGCCACTCTGAGATGGGCCACTCCTTGTCCAAATCTTTGTCTCATTTATGGCCTGAAACTGTTCCTTTTGGTTGTGATTTCACCTATTTTCTTCTATTTTAAAGCATCCCTATAACTAAAATATCGGTTACAACACCAACCGTCAAACGAAGCTTTCCCCTTTAACAGAACCACCCTCCTTTTTCTGCTTTCCCTGTTTACTGGTCATTTAATTAGAAGCTGACTATACATTACCTGTCTCCACTGGCCCTGTTCTCTCTCTGGTCCTCCACTGTGGGCTTTCTTTCAAATGGTGTCCCTCTCTTACTGAGCCTTACAGATTTCTCATCAGGTCTGTCACAGAGCTGGCACCCTCTTGTACCAGTCTACCCTGGTCTTATTAACTCATCAATCCAGTTGCTGGTTATGCCAACATCGAGATCACAGAGAATAACCTGAAGTAATTTCCATTCCTGCTAATGCCAGCAACTTGTGGATGAACTCCAGAAAATGGAAGTATTGCCAGGTGTGACATCCATGACCAATAAAATGGTATCACCCTGTTTCTTCCTTTGTTGAGTTAATTGTAAGCTCAAGGACTGTCCTTGGCTCAGGTAAAGTAATTTGGAGGGAATTTTCTCCACACTAAAGCAGACACTGTGTTAGAAAAGGCAAACCTTGTGGCTTGATTCCACAGGCGGCCCCTTCCTGAAGGATCCGCTGGGACAGTCTCCATTTCCAACGCCTGTGACACTTGTTAAGATTCAATTCCTTTCCCAGGACCAGATGAATTCACTGTGGATTAAACCAAATCTTTTAATATTAGTACCAATTTACACTAACTCTTACATAACAACAATAACAAAACAAATTACAGAGGAAAGAACATTTCCCAATGAAGTCTGAGGCCATTTTATTACTTCTGTTACTGTAGGTTGTAGTCAGAGTAATTATGCTAGAAAATTTCATATAGTATATCCAAATTGCAGATGAGGAAATAAGATTATCTCTCTTCACAAAATATACAATATTGTGTTGAATATTTTAAGAAATCTAATGATTAGAGCTAAAGATCAAGTTCATCAAGGTTGAAGTATATATAATCAATATGTAAAAATCAATTGTATTTCTAGACACTATCAGTAATCAAATTATGATTTTCAGAGTAAATATGCTTTAAAGCAAATTTAATAAGCACAAGATGTATACAATGAAATCTATACAGTGTTTTGTGAGAAATTAATGAAATCTGAAATAATGGGACAATACTTGATATTCATTGATCAGAAAGATTAACATAGAAATACTTTCCAATTAAATCTACAAATTCAATACAATGTACATATAAATCCCATCTTCCTCTTTTTTCTTTTTTTGCTGTAATTTTTAAGCTGCTCCTAAAATTCATATGGAAATGGAAGGGTTCTAAAATATCCAAATAATCTTGAAAAGAAGTGGGAGTTCATAATTCATGATGTCAAAATTTACAAACTGGCCTTGAGACTCCCTCACAATGGCTCCTTGTGAGGTCACAGCAGAAAACGACTGGTCATGCTGGGTGTGGCCCACTGTGGCTGTTTCATTTTTTGGCCACCAGGAGCTCTTCCACTAAATAAAAAGGATTCTAGAAGCTTTTTGGCTTCCTTTAGCTATGGAGACTGATGTTCAGTCATTAAGAAATTAAAATTTGTAGGAAGCTTCAATGGCCTTTTCATTTTGAGTAAAAAATAATTTGTAATAAAAAATGCTCCAGAGAAGAGTCCAAAATGCAGATGTCAAGAGACTTAGAATAGTCATGGTTACAATTTCTTTTCTTTTTTTTCATGGTTACAGTTTTAATTAACAAGAAACTTATTTTCATTGCAGGCAACATTTTAAGGTAATGATTATGACTGATAGCATTATACTAGGATCATTGGACTTTAATACACTTTACACAATCTTAAGAACATTTATATCAATAATATATATCACATATTACTATAGAATCATAGATATTCACTTAACCAGTGTTATTAAGGGACAATTTATAATACTTTATGAGACTATAATGCACCAATAAAGGCACAAAATAAAAAAATAAATAAAACAACTATATTGTTTTTTAAAACCATAACTTTTAAGACTTCTGTTTTCCTAAGTAATCAAAAACCTAATAAATGTGGTTGGGAGTATGTCTCAGTGGTAGAGGGCTTTCCTAATATGCAAAATCAGCAACAACAACCAAAAAAACCTACGTAATGAAAACATGAGAAAACACTAGAAATTGTATTGATAATATACAAAATCTTTGTTTCCTAGGCTACTTTTTTTATAAATTTTAATTAGCATATCAGTCATACTTCCTTTGTAATTTTATACTGGCTACCCTAGGGAATATGATTAAATTTTTAATATTCTTATTTGATCAAGCAGAAAATAGTTTGTAGAACTTATAATAGCAATAATATATTTTAAGTATGATTAGGTATGTGTTTTCATATATATATACATTCATATTTGTGAAAGTATTCTTAGAGAAAAGTAAAATGGATGGCAGGGATAATACAAGGGAATGGAGGTAAATATTTGAACATTCTGTTATAATAAGCTATTCACACTACTTCTGAAGCAATATAATCTTACTTGAAAGTGGGCTTAGATTAGTTGCAAATGTAATATTGCAAAATATAGGGAATACTATGGGAACAAGGATTTCATTCCAGGCTGTTGACCAGAGACTGCATTTGCTTCCTTGCTATGTGAGCTTCTCCCATTTGTCAGAATGTCCCATCAGCACATTTCATCAAGGGAGAGACTTTGCTAGCAAGGCAGAAATCACAATGTTAGTGTAAAGAATGAGTCAAGAACTTTGTAGGATGACCCCAATATGGATTTGTCCAATGATTAAACTATGGATATGAAATTATTTGATATGTATAATTATCTATGTTTCTAGACAAGCAAAACTGTACAGTATATTACATATAAATACAAACAGAAAAACATTAAAGAATCTTAAAGGAAAGATAGACAATTCAAAATACAAGGAAACTTCAACAGAAATGAGTATATATTAGCAGAAGTGTAAATGTGGTATATTACCAGTATTGATAATGTCCTACTGAATAAGTTTGGCAGTGAATTTTTAAAAGAAAAATTTTACTCTACAGTACTTGAAAGGTAGTATATAGATTGCATGTACCATATGCAAAATTTCCCTTATCTTTAATCTCTTAGCATGGCCTATTATGCATAATAAGTATACAAATACTATATGTTATTGTTCACAAACATCCACACTTCATGTGTATTCCTTAGTCTTCAGTTAATGTCCACTTTTTGTTCTAGAATTCATTTTAGAGAACCACTTCACATTTAGATATCCTGTCTCTCTATGCTTCTTTTAGCTGTGACAATTTCTCAGACATTCTTTATTTTGACACTGACCTTCCCAATGTGAAATTTCTCTAAAATATTTCTTATAATTATACTGTACTTACACAAGTTTACTCATTTTGTTGCTCAGATGGATACAGTGTTGGCCCTGAAAAGTCTCAGTTGGTTCCTGTACCATTTTGAAATATATAACTGTGGTGTGGCTTTGTAACTCTGGCTGGCTGCCTGGTTCTACGTGTTGGTGTTTAGCATTTCTTAATCTCTTGCATGACAAAGCACTCCTGGATAATTTTGTTGATCCCCTGCCCCATCCCAGCATTTCTTATTTGTTCTTAGGGTCCTAGTGCCTTCTCTTTGTGAATGGTACCAGAAACAAATATCTGGGCACCAGGTGTACTACTTGATTCTCTGGGGTCTCGTCTAACCTTTGTCGACTGACAGAGCACAGAAATATATTAGTATATAAAAATCCACACAAATACTCAACTATTTCTACATTCATCTCGATATATGAATTTACAGTTAAGCACAAATTCCTAGTAAGTTATCAAGCTTGATCTAACCTAGAACCCAGTGAATCAGTCTAACCATTTCCACTTCCATGTGTAAATTCTACCAGTCTAACAGGGACAAATTTGATTAATTCGATCATTCAACCCAAACATTAATAGAGGTTTCAAAATTGTTAATCCATACCCCTACTGCAGCAACTTTACCAATGAAAGGGTAGTGGATGTATACAACTTCTTTGGTATTTAACCTTAAAATCTCCATTTAATTCCTGTTTCTTAGGTCAGCCCCTTTCCCCTCACTTTCTCCCAGAGCTCATGACATACATTTGTTACACAGATACCTTATATTCTATGCATTCCTCCCTGGATTCCCTCACCTACTAAATAATGTTTTTAATTTGCATACATTAAACCTCACTCTTTGTCCATTGAAGTGATGTGCATACACAAATTTATCAATGCTAATCACAATGTTGTGCAAGGGGATGAGAGAGGGGAAATGAATGAGGTGGGAGAGAGGGGAGGGCTCACCTAGTGCTGTGTGCATGTATGCCTCTATCACTCTGAACTTCATCATGATGTATGACTACAATGCACCAATACATTTTTTAAAAGGTTCACTCTTTGTGATATAAGGAACAGTATATGTGAAAAATAATATCAACACATCATTAAATTGTCATAGAGAATAATTTCACTGCTGGTAAGAAATCTGCACTTCAACTATGCTAACTTCCTCTCTTCCAAGCACCTAACACTTAATCACTATCACTCTAATCACTATAAGTTAACTTTTTCCACAGTGTTATATAAATGGACTTACACACTATGTGGTCTTTTCAAACTGGCTTGTTCACTTAAGATATGCCACTAAGATTTATAAAGTTTATATCATGATTATTTAGATTTGCATTTCCCTAAAGAATAAAGGTGTTGAACATCTCGTGTATTTACTGGATATATCTATAGAATGTTTAAAAAAATTCCATTCATTTTAGATAAGGAAACTTCACATTTGTTTTGTAATTGTTGGAATATCTTATATATTCTGGGTAGCTGACCCCTATCAGCTAGGTGATTTGAAAACATTTTCTCCCATTTTTAGGGTTGTCTTCATGTACATTGAATCACAAACTTTTTTTTCCTCTGTCATTTATATTCTTGTCATTTAGTTGTAATTATTTTTTCATTTAAAGCCACTAATTCCAGGAAGATATTTCTAGGGGACTTGTGGTTTAAGCTATTATATTTAAGTCTATGCTCTCTTTTGTGTCAATTACACACATGGCATAAGGAAAGATTTCACATTGCATATGAATATTAATGCTAATATCCACCAACATTCTTTTGAAGAAAATATTTCTCCATGTTGCAATTGTCTTAGCAAACTTTTTCTTTAATTTCTTTATGATTTTTATTTTGTTTTCTTTCTTATTTTGAGATGCAGTTTCACTAGGTTGCCCGGGATGCCCTCAAAATCTTGATCCCCCCTGCCTTAGCCTACAGAGTAGCTGGGATTGTACATGTGTTACGCTACTCCCAGTTTTGTTGGCAACTGGGCAAATCTGAAACATTAAGCAAGTTGCAAGGGTCTGTGGAAGTTACAGAAGGAATCAGAGGGATGAGCCCTATGAAATTAAATTTATCCCTAATCAATACAGTGTAATTTTTAAAATATCATTTGCCATTTTTAAACGAATACTCTGATATAAAATGATAATCTACATCTCTATTTTAAAGCAACAATATTTTAATATTGCTTTTTCTGAGTAAAATTTATGGGAAGTTGCCTCGGAAACAAAGGTTTTGTGTCTTATCAATACAATTTTCAGCATTTTCTTGTGTTTTCATTAGGTGGGTATTTGGCAGTTGGTGCTGTTTTTGCAGTGCTGGGTACTGAACGACATCCTCATGGATATTAGGCAAGCACTCTACCACAGAGACATACCCTCAAATCCCTTTATTAGGTTTTTTATTACTTAGGAAAATGAGTCAAACAAATTATGTTTTTTAAAAAATAATCTGCCTGTTTTAAAATATTTTAAATGGTCACTTTATAACACTTTAAATAAATGACTGTTATTCTATCATTCTATGTGATGTATATTGTTGATATAAATGTTCTAAATAGTGTGTAAATTTTATGGGAGTCTAATGGTCCTGGTATAATGCTGTAGGTCATGATCATTATCATAAAATGTTGCCTGCAATGAAAATAATTAAATTCTTGTAAATTAATATTTTAAGCATGACTTATTTATTGGTTTGAGCTTTTGGCTGTAAAACTCTCAGACGGTATCATTAAAGGCTTGTAGATCAAATTGAGGCAAATCCATAAACCACAAAGTGCTCAATTAGACTCTAATTGCCTTCTGACCAACAGTGTTCTTAAAGTATCATTTCAAAAATGAATTTCCACGAGAAAGACAAAAATATGCACTCTAAGGTCAATGTTACTTTGTGACTACAAATTCTGAGTGTGACATCATGGGGGCTCATTTGCTGTAGAAGTTCCACTACTTAGATAACATGCTTAAATATGATTTCATAAAAGAAGACAAACACCATTTACATGGTATTACATAAGGATGTTTTTGTTGAAGGTGATTAAGAAGAGTAAAGACTTTTCCCTTTGGCTAAAAGAGGATTTTGTATGCTAAAATAATTTTTTTTCCTAAAGAATAATGACTTATTTCACAATGAGAAAAAAGGACAAATCTGAAACATTAAGCAAATTGCAGAGGGTCTGTGCAGGTTACAGAAGGTTTCAGAGGGATGAGCCTTATGAAATGAAATTTACTCCTATTCAAGTACATTGTAATTTTTAATTATCATTTGTAGTTTTTAAAATTAATAATATAAAATCATAATCTAAATCCTTATGTTTAAAGAAACAACAGTCTCTTAAAATATTGCTTTTATGTGAGTAATATTTGTAGGAAGTAGCCTAGGAAACAAAGTTTTGGGGTCTTATCAATACAATTTCCAGGATTTTCTTGTGTTTTCATTAGGTGGAAGTTTTGGTGGTTGGTGCTGTTTTTGCAGTGCTGGGTACTGAACCAGATTCCCATGAATACTAGGCAAGTCCTCCATCACTGAGACAAACCCTCAACTCCCTTTATTAGATTTTTGATTACTTAGGAAAATTCAATCTTTTAAGTTATGGTTTTAAAAAATAATCTACTTGTTTTAGGCCGGGCGTGGTGGCGCACGCTTGTAATACCAGTACTTTGGGAGGCGGAGACCGGAGGATCCGGGTTCACGGCCAGCCTCAGCTCTCGCTCTCTTTCTCCCTGTCTCTCTCTCTCTCTCCTTAGTGAGGCCCTCCGCAACTTCGTGAGACCCGGTTTCAAAATAAAGCATAAAAAATAGGGCCGGGGGCGTTGCGCGGAGGTAGAACGCCCCTGCGTTCAATCCCCGGTACCGCAAAAAAAAAAAAAATCTACTTGTTTTAAAGTATTTTAAATAATCACTTTATAACTCTATAAATGAATGCCTATTATTCTATAGTAATATGTGATATATTTTGTTGATATACTTGTTCTAAAGGTTATGAACATTTTATTAACATCTATTGGTCATGGTATAATACTCTCAGTCATGTTCTTTATCATAAAATGTTGCCTACAATGAAAATAACTAATATCCTTGTTAATTAAAAAATTAACCATGGCTTTTTTAAGTGTTTTCCATTGGCAGTTTGAATTCTTATCTAAAGATTTTTATTACAGGTTGTTTTTTACACAAAATGAAAAAGTCATCCTACAAATTTTAATTTCAAAAAAGTAAACATCAGTCTCCAGATACAAAAGGAAACAAAATAGCTTGTAGAATCTCTCTTATTCTTCTTATGTCGGAAAAGGTTCTGGGTGCCAAAAAATGAGACAGTCACAGTGGGCCACAGCCAGCCATGAGCAGCCCTTTCTTGCTGTGACCTCACAAGGAGCCATTGTGAGCAAGTCTCAAGCACCAGGTATATAAATCACTGGCTGATACTGGTTTTTTGTCCATAAATAGTGAGAACTTGGTTGGTGACCTGTTGGACTCACAGATAGTTACCTCTTTTGGCAGTTTGGTTGCTTTGGATCTGATTTGTTGGTTTGCACTTTTGGCTTTGTTGTTTTGGGTGTTTGGGTTGTTTTGTTTGGGTTTATTAGTTTGTTGTAATTTTTTCAGCTAGTATCCTTAGTTTCTGTTGGGGCTTTTGATATGCAGTGTTAGGCGTAAGGGTAGTGATGTGAGGCCAGTCCTCCTGGCCATCTCTCTCTGTAAGGATGCCCACAAGAGCTATTATAGGTTACTGAGGGACATCGGCCAGGGGAGCTTTGCCCGGGTCACACTGTCCCACCATTTCCTCACCAGGGCAGAGGTGGCTGTGAAAGTCCTGTCTAAAGTCAGACATCTTCTCCCCCTCCTTATGGCTGTACTGGATATAATGCACATTATGGAGCACCCGAATGTGGTCCAGCTGTTACAGGTTGTAGACTCTGCCAACTTAATCTACCTGGTGATGGAGTATGTGACTGGGGGGGCAGCTGCTCACTGGCCTGCGGGAGGGGAGGCCTGGAGGCTGTTCAAGCAGATCTTGTGTTCAGTACACTACTGACTCAAGAAGGGCATCATGCACAGATTGCTGAAGCTGTATCATTGCCTGCAATATGACAAAGGAAACATCAGAGTCACTGCCAGGCAGAACCTAAAGACATTCTCTGGTCCTCTCTAGTTCTCTGTTCCAGAGATATACCAGTGGAAAGATATGGCCCCACAGTGGATGCCTGGCTCCTGGATATCCTGGATATATGGTACATATAAACTGTATGCTATAGTTCAACTATTATAAAATAAAATTTCCTTTTTAAAATTCACTGCCAAATATTAAACAGGACATTATCAATATTGGTGATGCACCACATTTACACACTTGCTAATAATGCTCCTTTCTAGTGAAGGTTACTAGTATTTTGAATCGTCTATTTTTCCTTCCTTTATGATTCTTTAATATTTTTCTAAGTTTGTATTTGAAAATAATATATTGTTCAGTTTTGCTTGTCTGGAAATGCAGATGATTATACATATACATATCTAAATAAGTCCATATCCATACTTTAATCATTGAACAAATCCATTTCCATCCTACTATGTACCTGACTTATTCTTTTCACTAACATTGTGAGTTCTGCCTTGCTAGCAATGTCTCTCCCTTGGTGAAATCCTTTGATGAAGCATTCTGACAAGTGGGAGAAGCTCACATAGTAAGGAACTGAATGCGATCTCTGGTCAAAAGCCAGGAATGAAACCCTCATTCTGATAGCCTTTCCTATACCTTGCATTCCTATATATTGCATTTGCAACTAATCTAAGCCTACTTTCAAGCCACAGTATATTACTTCAAAGGTAGTGTAAATAGCATAGTATAACAAAACATTCCAATATTTACCTCTACTTCCTTGTATTACCCCTCTCCTCCATTTTCCTTATCTATAAGCACACTTACACAAATATTAACATATATGTACAAAACCACATACATAATCATACTTAATCATATATAGCATTGATACTATAATTATAACAAACAAGTATGTGCAGTATCAAAGAAGAATATAGAACATTAAACTATATTCCCTAGGGTATCCAGTATAAAAATAAAAAGGAAGTATGAGTGTTATGCTAAGTAAAACTTGTAGGAAGAGACACAGGAAGAAAGATTTAGTGTCTTATCAATATAATTTCTCGCATTCTCCCGTTTTTTTTTTTTTTTTTTTTTTTGCGGTACCGGGGATTGAACCCAGGGGCGTTCTACCTCCGCGCTATGCCCCCGGCCCTATTTTTTATACTTTATTTTGAAACCGGGTCTCACGAAGTTATGAAGGGCCTCACTAGGTAGAGAGAGAGAGAGAGAGAGAGAGAGAGACAGACAGACAGAGCTGAGGCTGGCCGCGAACCCGGATCCTCCGGTCTCCGCCTCCCAAAGTACTGGGATTACAAGCGTGCGCCCCCACGCCCGGCTCTCCCATGTTTTTATCAGGTGGGTTTTGGTGGTGGTGTTTTTGCAGTGCTGGGTACTGAAACAGGCTCTCAAGCATACTAGACAAGCCGTCTACCACTGAGACATACCCCAGCTCCATTTATTAGGATTTTCATTACTTAGGAAAACTGAGTCTTAAAATATTTATGGTTTTAAAATAATCTACTTGTTTTAAAGCATTTTAAATGGTTACTTCATAACTCTGGCTAAATGAATAACTATTATTCTACAGTAATATATGATATATATATATTATTGATATAAATGGTCTAGAATTTTTAAAAAATTTATGTTTAACCATCCTGATATAATGCTGTCAGTCATAATCATTATTATAAAAGTTGCCTTCTATGAAAATAACTAAAATTCTTGTTAATTAAAAATTTAACCATGACTATTAGACGTCTTTTGCCATCCACAGTTGTGTTTCTTCTCTAGAGCATTTTTTTTTACTACAGAATTTTTTTAGCTTCAAATGAAAAAGACATTGAACCATCCTACAAATCTTAATTTCTAAACAAGTAAACATCAATCTCCATATCCAAAGAAAGCAAAAAAGCTTCTAGAATCCTTATTTACTGGAAAAGGTCCTGGGTGCCAAAAAGTGAGACAGCCACAGTGGGCCACACCCAGCCATGACCCAGTCCTTTCTTGCTGTGACCTCACAAGGAGCCATTGTGAGTGAGTCTCAAGCACCCGCTATAGCAGACCCTGGTCATGGCTGTGTTTTGTCCATAAGTACAGGGAGCTCTTGGATGGTGACCTGATGAACTCACAGCTCATTTAATGGTTTGGTGGCTTCGGATCTGATTTGTTGGTTTGGGCTTTTAGCTTTGTTGTTTTCTGTGTGTTTTATGTTTGTTTGGATTCTGATTTCATTGTACTTCTGTTTGTTTTTTAGATAGCATCATTAGTTTCTGTTGTTGCTTTTGATATTCTGTGCTAGGAGTAAGAGTAGTGAGGCCAGGCCAGGCTTCATGGCCAGCTTTCTCTGTGAGGATGTCCTCAAAGGCCATTATAGGGTCCTATGGGGCTTCAGCCCAGGCAACTTTGACCAGGTCAAACTGCCCTGCAATATCCTCACTGGGACAGAGGTGGCCATGTAGGTCCTGCCTAAGGTCAGATCTAAGCTCCCCCACATTACATCTGAACTGGATACAATGAGGACTGTGGAGCACCAGAAGTGGTCTAGCTGTTTCAAACTATAGATACCGCTATGTCTACTTAGTGACGGTGCATGTTGGGGGGCAGGATACTGCTATGTCTACTTAGTGATGGTGTATGTTGGGGGGAAGGATACCGCTGACTCTGTCTACTTAGTGATGGTATATGTTAGGGGGGCAGCTGCTCACTGGCCTGCAGGAAGAGAGAGACTGGAGGCTGTTCAAGCAGATCCTATGTGCAGTGGGCTACTTCCAGGAGAAGGCATCACGCACAGACACCTGAAGCCAGAGAATATCCTGCTCAACAACAACAACAACAACAACAACAACAAAACATTAGGGTGACAACTGGGCAGAACGTGAAGATGCTCTCTTGCACTCTCCAGTTTTGTGCCCCGGAGCTATAGTGGAGGAGATGACAGGGCCCCTTCAATGGATGTCTAGGGCCTGGGTGTCCTCCTGTACTTAATGCTTACCGACTGCCTCCTCCTTAACGATACCAGTTTTGAGCAGCTGAAGGAGCACTTTGTGCAGGCAAGGTAGGAGATGCCCTCTCACCTTTCTACTAATGTGCAAAGCATCACCTTTCAGAAAGACTTGAAGAGGGAAACACCTCAATAGACATGATGCATATACACAGATTTATCAAAGCCAATCACTGTGTTGATTACATTTATTACATTTATTTTAAATGGTCACTTTATAACTCTTTTTAAAGGAATGACTGTTACTCAATAGTAATATGTGATAGATATTGTTGATATAAATGTTCTAAATATTGTGTAACTTTTATTAAAGTCTAATGGTCCTGGTATAATGCTGTCAGTCATGATCATTATCATAAAATGTTGCCTGCAATGAATAATTAAATTATTGTTAATTAATATTTTAAACATGACTTATTTTTGGTTTGAACTTTTGGCTTTGTTTTGTATGTCTGTTTGTTATTCTGGGGGAATGTTAATTTATTGTACTTTTGTTTATTTTATTTTTTAGCTAGCATCTGTAGTTTCTGTTGAGCCTTTTGGTATGCAGTGTTAGGAGTAAGGGTAGTAAGGTGAGGCCAGTCCTCTTGGTCGTCTCTGTGTGAGGATACCCACAAGGGTCATTACAGGATCCTGAGTGACATCGGTCAGGGCAGTTTTGCTGGGGTTAAACTGGCTTGCCGTATCCTCACAAGGACAGAGGTGGCCTTGAGAATCCTGCCTAAGCTCAGGCATACTCTCCTCGGTACAGCTGTTCTGAATATAATGCGCATTATGGAGCAACCCAATGTGGTCCAGCTGTTTCAGGCTATAGACAGCGCTATGTCGACCTAGTGATGGTGTATGTTGGGAGGGGAAGCTGCTCACTGGCCTGTGGGAAGAGGAGGCCTGGAGGCTGTTCAAGCAGATCCTGTGTGCAGTGCACGACTGACATGAGAAGGGCATCATACACAGATAGCTGAAGCTGGATAATATCCTGCTGGATGACAGAGGAAACATTAGGGCCACTTCCAGAGAGAAGCTAGAAACTTTCTCTGGCACCCTACAGATTTGTGCCACAGAGCTCTATCAGTGGAAGTATATGGCCCCAGGTGGATGTCTGGGCCTGGATATCCTCCTGCATTTTATCCCCATGAAGTTCCTCCCCTTTAACAGCACCAATTCGAGCAGCTGAAGGAGCGTGCTGTGCAGGCAAGGTACAGGTGCCCTTCCACATTTCCACTGATGGGAAAAGCATCATTTCTCAGATATTGACTGTTGAACCCACACAGAGGACATGGCTGACCAAATCATGGGGCACCCGTGGCTGAGACAGGGTGAAGAGAATCTACCAACTCCTAGGGAGCCACTCCCCAAACACCCAGACCCTGTGATAATGAAACTCATTTGTTGTCGGCATTAAGACACCCACACACACTGTATCTGGATGTGTTAAACAGAATATTTGAGGAAGCTCTGGCCACATACCTGGTTGTCCCACACCAGGGTGATCTGAGGGGCAGGGTGTGCTTTCCAGGTTGGGCCCAAGCATCCGGACATCGGGTCACCTCCATCCCCAGCACATCCCTCCACCTTCTCTCTGACTTCAAAGAGCAGAGCCAGCGAGCCTGCCCTTCATGCCTCCCCTCTGTGCCCTCTGAGCATCCAGAGGCTGAGGACGACACACAGCTAGGGCAGAAGTCTGTCAAAGAAACAGCAAAAGAAAGATGTGAGAAAGTTGAATGTTAAAATGAAACTGGAGTTGCTTGTGTCAAACCTGGGTATCACTCCAAAGGAATTGAAGTCAGAATATTATAGTGATACATGGACATCATCTTTATTGCAGCAAATTTCACAAAAGCCAAACTATGGATCCAGGCTAGGTGTCTGTCAACAGATGAGTGTGTGAGGAAACTGTGGTGTAGACACACAGTGGGATTTTACTCAGCCATAATGAAGAAAAAAATGATGTCATTTGCTGGAAAACTGATGGAACTAGAGAATATTGTGATAAGTAGGATTAGTCAGTCTCATAAAGCAAAGGTTTATATGTTTTCTCTCATGTGTAGAAGCTAGAGAGAAATTGGGAAATAAAAGGGTCTTCAGATAAAGGAGAAATGATTCCAGTTGAATGATGGAATGGGGTTGGGGAAGGAAGGTGGGAAGGTTAAGGTGACTATTTAAGAATACAGTTTAAATAATGTTATGAACATAAATGACTTTATCAATACCAATCTCAATAATATGGATATGGATTGGGAGGTGGAGAGAATAATGTGGGATGAGGAGGGAAACAAACCAAATGCCGTGTGCATGTTTGTTTCTATCACTCAATATCATCATGATGTGTAATTTCAATGTGTCAGTAAAAGTATATATATATATATATATATATATATATATATATATATATATATTTATTTTTGCAGTACCGGGGATTGAACCCAGGGGCGTTCTACCTCCGCGCTACACCCCCGGCCCTATGTTTTTATACTTTATTTTGAAAACGGGTCTCACGAAGTTGCGGAGGGCCTCACTAGGTAGAGAGAGAGAGAGAGAGAGAGAGAGAGATTGAGAGAGAGAGCTGAGGCTGGCCACGAACTTGGATCCTCCGGTCTCCGCCTCCCAAAGTACTGGGATTACAAGCGTGCGCCACCACGCCCGGCAAAGTATATTTTTAAAAAGAATGGGAGAAAATGTTTACAATTCATAGAGCTTATATGGGTCTATAATACAGGTTATATAGAAATATTGTACAACTTACAAATAAGGAAAAAAATATCACAATTAAAATAGACATCGTTTAGATAGATTTGTTTTGCAAAGAAGCCATAGTCATGTACAATATATACATGAAAATACATTAAACTTCTTTTGTTATTAGGGAAAGGTAAATCAAAATAAAATAATCAGAAGTTATACTTCGCCAATTTGAAATGCATACCACTCAGTGAAAGATAAAATTGGACAAGAAAAAATTACTGTATTGATCAATTTATATGACACTCTTGAAAGGCAAAATTATAGCAAAGCAATTAGTGGTTCCTAAGGACTTGCCTAAAATGTCAAACGTGCTTATAGTGGATTTCTTTAGGGCAGGTAAATTATTCTGTATGATTAATTTAATGACAGTGCATGTTTGTCAAATATTACACTATTTGTAAAACCAAAATTAAATTTCAATTTATGCAAATTAACATCTTTGGTAGGTTAGTGCTTCTCAGAGAAGAATGCAGAGAAGACAATATAACTGTATTTTTAAGGTATGATAAACCCTCACTGAAGGGACTTTGGGGGAAAAGGACTAACCAGAGTTACTAATGAAATAAGTGGAGCTTCTCAGTCTCCAAGGCAGAGGATTTATACTGTACTTTACCTGGTAAAGTTGTTTCCCTTGTGAGTATAAATGTCCTGTTCTGGCACCAATATACATGTATATTCACGAATTATGAGTTAGATTACTGAGCCAATATTCTTACAGCTAACTTACATATTGTTCTAAACTTATCCTACATAAAATAATGTGGGAATGTATAGACTGATTCATGTGGTCTTTATACCATGTTTTGCTGTGGACATTTTAATACAAATGAATGTCAGCTTAAAAGGCCTCAAGCTTTACATCCTTAAGCGTTTACAAAGTCTTAACATTTCTGGCATTGTTCAAATCTCCAAGCCCATTGTCTCCTCCAAGACTTGAGGCAGACTCAGCTGTGAGCCCCTTAAAGATAATTAAAAAAAAGCAATTACAAAGGGAGGGAAGGGGGAGGGAATAGAGTGGGACTGGAGGGAGGGCTAAATGTGCAATGTGTGCATGAATGATGTTCTTACCCTGACATATATCAAAATGTATAATTACAATGCACCAATAAATGAACATAACTTATATCCCAGTATCAAGAAGAACACAAGTACTTATGTCTTTTTTTCTAATTTCATTTTCCAAGAAAAGGAACAAAGGCATCCTGAAGGAATGGTGAATATTAGGGTTGCACAGGGAATAAAACCAATCATCCTTGAAGGACCTTGTAGTGCCATAATGAAAAAAATGCTAAACAATAACACAGCCAAGCAAGCAACCACACCACATTGTCAAACTGTAGTTATGGGGTATTTCAAAATGGGACAGGAGCCAAGTGAATGGCCACCCATTAGCCAACACTGCTGTAATTTCCAACTAAATGAATAAATTAGCCTAAGGAAAGTGTAAATAGATATCCATTTTTCATTCTAATATAATAAATACCACTTACCTCCTCATGAGCCAGGGAGCAAAGATAGAAAGAAAGAGGAATGGGTTGGGTTCCACAATGCCCTTCAAGGGCATACTTCCAGTTACCTAATGACCCCACACTAGTCCCCACATATTTAAAGTTTCACTATCCCAAGACTGCCATGCTTCTGGGATGTGGGCACCTCTGGACGACGCCCTTGCCTGTTGGAGCACATATGGCCACTCTCCCAGGCTGGCTTTGCATGCTGTCTGCAGCATCCCTCAGCAGACATCTCGCATTGCTGGCACCTCTTGTTTTCTAGGGCCTCCATTACAGCTTTACTAGCGTCACTCAAACAGCTCCATGCATTGCCCTGCCAGGGGATTATGACCCACAACATACTGCCTGTTCTCCCAAGCTTTCCTTGGTCCCCTGGGGGAGGCCTCCATGATCCCACAACTCTTGCAGTCTGCTTCTCTGCAAAACCAGAATCACGTGGACAATGCTGAGGTCTACTGCCACCACGAGATGCAGCAGGGCTTGCTTGAACCACAGACAGAGTGGCCTCTGACACAGAAAATGCAATCCCTGGCCACTTTGGAGTATGCAAAGACTCCTTTCTCAAATAACAGCGTTTTTGACAAAATTTCCTCTCCACACCTTTCAGTGTGTGATGGGTGAGGTGGTCTTGTCGGCTCCTGAGATGCAGTCAATGCATTTTGTTCTATCCTCTCAGCGCAAAGGCCTTGGCTCCTTTGTATCAGTGCTAATAACTACACCCAGCTTGGCTGAAACTTTGAGTTCCTTTTCTTGCCAGGCTACAAAATTGCTAAATATTTCTACTCTGCTCCATGGGGCTTCCAGTTATCATTGTAAATCTGGATTTAAAAAGCCAATCAGAGCCGGGCGTGGTGGCGCACGCTTGTAATCCCAGTACTTGGGAGGCTGAGACCGGAGGATCCGGGTTCACGGTCAGCCTCAGCTACTTAGTGAAGCCCTCCGCAACTTTGTGAGACCTGATTTCAATAAAGGATAAAAATAGGGTCGGGGGTGTAGCTTGGAGGTACAATGCCCCTGGGTTCAATCCCCGGTACCGCAAAAAAAAAAAAAAAAGCCAATCATACCTATGCTGCAGGCTGAATGTTATCTTAAAATTTCTGCCACCAAGTAGAGTAGTTCATCACCCTGAAGCTTGGACTCCTGCAACGTAACAGGACGAGGACACAAGCACAGCCAAAGCTTTTGCCATCGATGAGGCGAGGCAGCAATTCATGTCTTGAGTGTGTGGTGAAACAAAACCATGTTTCTCATCATGAGCCAGTGAGCAGAGAGAGAAAGATGACCAGCCTGAGTGCCACAGTGCCCTTCAAGGGCATGTGCCTCCTTACCTAAAGACCTCCTGCTAGTCCAGACCTCTTAAAAGTGTCTCTACCTCCCAAAAGTGTTCGGGAAACAAACCTGAACACATGGAGAATTGATGGAAATTGAAAATATAATTCCAACACACTTGTTATAATGTGTTGGAATGGTACTTTCTCCTCTGTGGTCTTCACTCACACCAAGCCTGTGATCTGATCCAGGGAAAAACATCCAAGAAATTCCAGATCAGAAATATCATAACAAAACACAGCACACAGATAAACAAACAAACAAACAAACAAACAAAAACCCAGAATGGTATGGGTGGGTTCATCAAGTGGTGAAAGGGTAAAACAAAAAATGTAGTATATATCCACAAATGGAATTTTGCTCAGACACAAAGAAAGAACAAAATTCTACCATTGGCAGGAAAATGGACGGAATTGGAAAATACCATGCTAATTGAGATCAGCCAGATCAGAAAATCAGGGGTTACGTGTTTTCTCTGCACTGTGGAAGCTAGAGAGAAAGCAGACCTCACGAATATTTAGGAGAGAAACCAGTAGAGCTGTGGAAGAGGACGGCAGGAGAAAGGAGAAGAAGAAAAGGAAAGCTGTGCAGAAGAAAACAGACCAAATAATGTTACGTGCATATATGATGAATCGCTATGAATCTCAGGATCATGTACAGGGAGGGAGGAGGGACAAGTAAGGGGAAGTGTGGGAAGGAAAGAGACAAATAATGTCATGTGCAAATGGATATATCCCTATGAGTCTTGCTATCATGCACAATTACAATATACCCATAAAATTAATACAAAGTAAAATTAGAAATATAAAGAGTTGAATTATTGGAACAAAACCCGTTGTCTTTCAACAGATGAATGGATAAAGAAGAGATGCTATAAACACACAATATAATTTTACTCAGCCTTAAGTAATAAAGTTATGCTATTTACAAAAAAATGGAAGGAGCTAGAGAATATTATGCTAAGCGAAATGATCCCATCTCGGAAAGTCAACAGCAGTATGTTTTGTCTTACACGTGGAAGCTACAGAGGAAAGAGGAAACAAAAAGACTTCAGATGAATGAGGGTCAAGAGCAGTAGAACAGGGGAAGGGAATTTGTGGGAGGGAGATGGGGATGGAGAGGAGGAGGATTGAGAAAGGGGACTGTGAATTTATTCCATAGGAAGGCAAACATTATTTTACAGAGATATGTACCTACTAGTGAAGTGTCTTAAAATTGTTATAACAAGCAAAACTGTTTGGTTGCTATAATGCTTACTTTTCTGTATTTGTTTAACATTAAATTCTTATAAAATAAAAAAATCAAATAGTGTTATATCCATATATGAAGTTATCACTACCAAGCTCACTAACATGTGCAGGGAGGCAGAAGGGGTGAGGGGGTGGGTGAGTAAAGAAACACACCAAGTGCTGTGTGTATATATATTTCATCACTTTGAAACTCACTATGACCTATAAATACAATGCACCAATTAAAAAAAGAGACACGGATTGTTACAGTACAATAAAAAACACAAACCAACTATATGTTATCTACAATAATCTTACATTAAAATAAAGATATGAGTAAATTCAAAGCAATTTGGTAGAACAAAATATACCACCTGAACACTAATCAAAGAATCTACGTTTAGCTATAGTAATGCAAAACTGAGAAGACATCAAAGCAAATGTTTTAACAAGAATAAAGAAGGGCATTGCAAAGAGATAAAGCGGTCAGTTATTCAACAAAATAATAATCCTTAAGTGTATGTACCTAACAACAGAGTATCAAACTACATGTGGCAGAAACTGATAGACTGGCAAGGAGAACCAGATGGATACATTATTTTAGTTGGAAAAATATCAACCTCTTCTATCATAAGTGGATTGAGGTAGCAGGCAGATTTTCAGCAAGGACTTAGTTGAACTCAAAAGCATCGTCATTCAATAGCATATAACTGATGTCTTTAGTCTTCTTCAAGACCTGCACAAACATTCTTCTCACAGTTACATAGAACGTTCACCAAGACTGACCGCATTCTGATCCAAATAACCAGTTTAGTAAAAGGGAAATCATCTAGTGTGTGCTCTCACACCACAAAAGAATTAAGCTATGAATCGAAGAATAAGTAGAAAGAGAATTCAAAATCCCTAAATATATGGGGATTAAACAATGTACTTCCAAATAACACTTGGGAAAGGACGAGGTCTCCAGAGAAATTTAAAGCCTACTGTAAACTAAATAAAAAATTAAAACATAATTTTCGAAGTCTGTACGATGAAAGAGTGCAGAACTTGGAGGGAAAATACAGCACTGAATGCACATCTTAGGAAACACAAGCACTAAATCAATCATCTAGGTTTCTAGATTTCCATCTTTGGAACGTAGGAAAAGAGGAGCAAGTAATCACAAAATAAGTAGAAGAAATTATATTTTGTATATGGTGTAAACTTTTTGAAAAAAGTTAAAGCAATTGCAATCTTTGGATGAGTGTTAACTCACTGGGTCTCACAGCATGGAATTGTCTAAAGTTATGAGGGAAACCACAATATACCAAAATGAACCAGCGCTTGAAGGAATTCAGAAATCCTATCCTCTTAAATAAGCAGATACTGATATTCAGAAATGATCAGTCAAATGCATATTAACGTAGGGTAAGTTCACAGGTTTACTAAATTGTACTGTATAATTTCAAATTTTGCAAGAATATATCTTTAACCTTGTTAACATGAAAAAAGTTGGTGAGGTGATACAGATGTTAGATTAAATTGATCTTAGTATAATGCATACATAGGTCACAACCTATTTTATCCCATAAACATATAAAATTATTACATGTCAATTAACAATAAGTAGGTAATTTGGCAAATTGTGTAACTATAAATAATCCTCCTTTAAGAAATTTAAATAGCTATGTAAAGAGACATAAATGACAGAAAGAATGTCCCTAAAATACATGGAGCAGTGTGAGAAACAAGAGACAACTGCGGGGCTTGTATATATAAATATCAAGTAACACTTAAGAGGAAGTGCAGACAGAGGAGAGAATGCGTGCCTGTCTGCAGGGAAACTCCAGGGAAATCCTGACCCAGCCCACTGCCCTCCACCCCCTCCGCCCTCCTCGCCGCTCCGCCCTCCTCCCCTGCTCCATCCTCCCGAGCTGTGGCCCTCCCTTCACTCCCTGCAGCTCCCTTCTCCGCGCAGCTGCGGAAGCCCCCTCTGTTGCAATTTCCTGTGCGACCGAGCTCAGCATCACAGGTCAGTTTGTCAGACAGGGACGAGCAGGACACTGAATTTTCTCATGCACAAATTCCACCTGTACCTGAAAAATGACTAAGGGGATAGAAACCTGCACTGCAGGTAGGATGGGGCTTTGAGAGTTAAAAGAAGGAGGTGAACAGCAGCACCCAAGATCCCGGGGAACTCTTCCTTGAGCCTACAGGTTCTCTCTGCTCCTCTCTACCCGCGCTCCTGCAGCGCAGCTCCTGTGCCTTTATCGCCCAGAGACGTCCCCAGTGGACAGGGACCATCTTAACTTGTTTGCTCTTCCTGATGGACAGGTTTCCTGGGCTGGGACTAACTCTCCAAGGAGCAGGACCCACACATTGAAAATTCCCTAGCACAGGAAGCATCCCTCCCTGAGCTGCGCCTGCAGCACTTCCTGACCTGCCCTCTCCCCCCTGCCCTGTGCCTCTCCTTTGTCCTTCCTCCACCTGCCATCCTCCCATGGTGCCGTCCCAGCTGTGCTTCAGATCCACAGATCCGTGGCCTCCTCTCCTGCCCTGCGCTGTGCAGGTGAATCACATTGCTCTCTCCCCACCCAGTTGCTTCACTCCCTGTCCCACACTCTCAGAGCATCCTCCAGTGCTCCTCCTCCGAGAGCCCTTCCTTGTACATCCCACTCCTAGTCTGATGCTGTCCTCTGCATCCTAGGGGCAGCTCTTCCTCCTGGAGTGTATCATCTTTA
The DNA here is from genome assembly GCA_004027185.1 of Glis glis. NCBI lineage: Eukaryota > Metazoa > Chordata > Mammalia > Rodentia > Gliridae > Glis > Glis glis. Next base: position 51,659 of record PVJS01001466.1, on the reverse strand, counting down.
AAGTTTTCTGAATGTCCACTGCACTGAAATCTCAGAAAACATGAAAACGTTGTCTCCGTGGTTCCCCAGGGAGCCCCGCACATGTAGTGGTGAAAAATCAATGTACACGATTACCTGAACATCTCAGAAGTCACAGGCATAAAAATACTGGCTAGTAGATAAATAAAATAAAAATACAAATAAGACTGTACTTCCCTTTCTACAAGATATATATTTAAAAAACGATGCCTGGACATGTATATACACATTTTCTGAGTGACTATTTTTTCTGAAAATGGAAAAAATAAAATAGTCACCTCATCAAAGAGTAAGAAAAGCACATCTATCTATATTATTGGACATATTTAATATGAAATGTCATGCAGACATTTACAAAAATTATGGGGAGGGAATCAGATTCCAGCTAATGTCTGTAACTATTGTGTACAGAAAATCAAACATGCTGAAATGCATTCTCTTATTTAATGAAATGTCTTGCCTCTATGTTCTGAATTAGAGGCTCAGTGTTCTGTTCACACAACTTAATGTTTTGTGAACATTTCACAATTAGAACACACAGCCATATAATGGAAATACACATGTCTCTTACACACAAGACGGGCCCACATTTGTCTTGTGGATCCCAGAGAAGTCTTTACCCTTCTCTTTTTCAGTTGAAGATATTTTAGAGAAAAGTTTTGGAAACTATTAAAATGGAGGTGTAAGATTTGTCTTTCCTAACCCAAGTGATTTTCCCATTAAGTTATCAGTGTGAGGTTTGGAAAGATGAAAATTGAAAATGTATTTTGAAAAAATGATTACAACTGCATAGTTATGTATAGGTCACGACATATTAATGCACAAGAAAATTACAAATAAGGTTGCAGATGATATGCATGTGATAATAAGAGGAAAAACCCATGCAATTGTAAAAGATGTTTGAATGCCCCCAAAATAAAAGAACATAAATTTCCAGACAAGGCCCGGAGAGTAAACTTCATTGGTCAGTAAACAGAAGAATTACTGATAAAACTCCTCATAAAAAAAGAGCTGAGTTTCTCATCAGATTTAAGAGGCAAAGTGTGGAGCTGCTGCCCTCGCCCATGCAGACCCCACAGAGGAGCTCTGAGCTCAGCTGCAAAGGGAGTACCTTGTCCCTGTTGAGTGAGTCAGTAGTGGAGACCACTAAAGGGGGGGAGTGTACACCTGCACAAGAGGTGTCCTGGCTTCTTGCACAGGCACCTGCTCTGCAGGTTGTTGCTGGAGGTGGAGAAGGTCCCCAGCCCCCAAAAACAAGGAGGAAAAAGAAAGGAAGATATGACCCCAAATAAAATTCAATGAGGATGTGTTTTTTGAAGGTGAGAAGTTATGTGGCTGATTGCCTAAAGCCCATAAGGACTTTAGAGATACTAGCATCTAAAGGAATGCTGTAAGGTTCTAAACCTTCCTTTTTATTTTTATTCAAACTATAGCTGGGGATGTTGGAATACAGGTTTTCACTCTTCTCTTTCTGTATCCTAGAACAGTACAATGAATAAGAGAATGGACAGTAGAGGGATTATTATTTTGGTAAATGAAGTCTCATAAGAAAACAGTGTTTTATCTGCACAAAGATAAATAAACCAATGAAATAATATGGAGATCTCAAAAATAGGCACACATATTTATAAGCAAGTTATTGGTATGAAAGATCAACAAGAAAAAGATGGATTTCTATATGTTGTAGGAAGCTAAATATCCATTTGTCGAGAGTAAAAAATCTTACTTTCACCCTCACATTAAGTAAAAAGTTATTTAAAGGTAGATCATACCCCTAAGTATAAAAATAGTTTCACAAACATTTAAAACATATGACATTAATCACTTCAGGATCATGAGGTTAGAGTAAGATTTATTCAAATAGACCTTGACAGTAGCTGCCACATAAAAAATATTGGTTTTTTGTTTGTTTGTTTTTGTGGTGCTGGGTGTTAAACCCAGGGCCCCATGCATGCTAAGCAAGTGCTCTACCACTGACCTACACCCCCAGCTCCAAAATATTCTAACAGTAAATTTGTACAAGGACTCTGGAGACAGACACAACTGGGCCCAAGAGTCCTTTCTTGTAGAGTTTTCTTCAGATTCAAAACTGGACCAGAAAAGTAAAGATAGTACTTGAGGTGTTGCAATGAATGAACTAATGACATAAATTTTATAGACTGACTGCAGCTCTAAACTGATCAATAAGCCAGTAATGGCAAGTACTGATTGATTGCTTCTAACAATCACAATACATACGTTTTTTGGATCAATTATAAAAGTAATCATTTTATGCCTGATGAATACAATACATAAAGAAGGAACTCATGTATTTCATAATTTAGGATGTTGCCTAAGTCGCTGCCAGAGTTTCAGGTTACGAAGGTCAGTTAACAGCAAGTCCTGATTTCAAATACACAAGCCATGGCTGCCTGGAACTCTGTCTTCTATTCAGGCTGCAGACAGGTCTACTGTCTCATGATGGTGTTAGACTTTATATGTTGGGCATCTTTCTGAGAATGCTCGAAGCCGAGCCAGCCTCAGTGGAATCAGGTCACAGGTGGTTTAATAGGTTGTATGAAATCACATCCTACATGCTTTTAGTATACAGGGGCAGTCTTTGCTCAGCACCAAGTCTTCTATGCCTGTGACTTCATGTCAGTACAAATTTTTATCTATTACCTTTTTATTGATATGCTTTTATTGGTGCACCGTAACCATACATCATCATCATATTGAGGTGTAGTGTGATAAAACATACATGTGCACAGTACCCGGTGCATTTCTCTTTGGATACCACCCCTCTCCCTCCATCTCTCCATTCATAATATTGAAATTGGTATTGATTGCTTCACAAATGTACATTGATTGTTTGAACTGATTGCCTTCATCAAGACTCCCCTTTCACCTCCCCACACTACCACCCTCCCCAAATTCCCTTAGTCTATTCCGCTGGTCTCTCTCCTCATTTATCTGAAGTCTCTCTTGTTTTCCAGTTTCTCTCTAGCCTCCACCTATGATAGAAAACATATGACCCTTCAATTCCTATGACTGGCTCATCTCACTTACCATAATATTCTCTAGTTCCCTCCATTTTCTGGCAAATAAATTTTTTATATCTGAGTAAAATTTCATTGAGTGCATATACCACAGTTTCATAACCATCCAACTGTGATGGCCACCTAGACTGGTTCAATAGTTCGGCTATTGTGAATTGTGCTGCTAAAAACATGGGTATGCATGTATCACTGTAATACTCTGACTTCAGTTCCTTTGGAAAGATGCCCAGGAGTGGTATGGCTGGGTCATATGGTGGATCCATTCACAGCCTTCTGAAGTGTGTCTCCAGTGTGTCTGTACTAATTTTCAATCCCACCAACAGTGTATAAGGGTTCCAATATCTGGTTTCAGGTGGTTTATTGGCTTGTGGGAAATCACATCTTCCCTGCTATTAGTGAGTAATACCTGGGGACTCCTTGCTCAGCACCATATACTCCATGTCAGTACATTCTTTTGTCTATCGACTGTCCTCTCTTGATGGTGAGCACTCAATGCCCATTAAATCTCATGTGCCGCTCTGAGGTGTATCACTTCTTGTCCAAATCTTTGTCTCATTATGGCCTAAAACTGTGCCTTTTTTGCTTTTTTCCACCTATATTATCTCCTTTTAAAGCATCCCTACAGTTAAAATATCAGCTACCACCACCACCACCAAAAATAGCTCTCCTCTTCAACAAATACAATCCTCCCTTTCCTACTTTCCCTATTTATTGGTTGGTCATTTAATTATAGGCTTACTGGACATCGCCTGTCTCAATTTTCACTATTTTCTTTCTGGTCCTCCACTGTGGGCTTTCTTTCAAATGGTGTCCCCTCTTGCTGAGCCTTACTGATTTCTCATAGGTCAGTCACAGAGCTGGAACCCCCTTGTACCATTTTGCAAACACTGGTCTTACTAACACATCAGTCTGATTGCTGGTTATGTCAACATCTAGATCACAGAAAATAACCTGAAGTAGTTTTCATTCCTGCCACTGCCAGCAACTGTGGGCAAACTGCAGAAAATGGATCTATGACTGGCTGTGGCATCCATGCCCAATACAATGGCATCTCTGCTTCTCCCTTTGGTGAGTTAATTGAATACAACCAAACCTCTACAGAAGCTCAAAGACGGTCCTTTGCTCAGGTAAAGGAATCAGAAGGGAATTTTCTCTACACTTAAATCAGACACAATGTTGGACCCTTCCTAGGTCCTAGGCATACCAAGGCAATGTTGCAGTCAAACCCTGTGGCTTGATCTTAAGGCACTCACAAACATCATAGATGTATGATACTGGTGTGATTCTTCATGTATGTGTGTGGTGCTTGGGGATTTAACCCAGGGCTATTTAACCCCTGAGATATGCCCCCAGCCCTATTTTATTTTTTATTTGTAAACAGGGTCTTGCTAAACTGCTGAAGCCTTGCTAAGTGGCTGAGGCTGGTCTTGAACCTGCAATCCTATTTTCTCAGCCATCCAAGTACTGAGGTTACAGGCATGCGCCGCCATGCCAGGTTTGTTGCTGACTCTTAAGGTTCACGTATTTGCAAAATCACTAGATATTACACCTGGCTCATGAGTCAGCCCTGAGTGACCTGGGATTGCTTTGGAAGTTCCCCTAATTGTGCTGCCAAACCCCAACGAGCATGTATGTGTAGACTAAAAATATGGACTGGCTGGCAAGGCAGCACATTCCTGTACTCTCAATAACTGAGAGACTAAGGCAGGGAGGATTATAAATTTCAAGCCAACCTCAGCAACTTAGGGAAACCCCTATCAACTCCCATCAAGATAAAAAGGATCAAACTTTTCTGATTCACGTTTCATCTAACTCTATGACTTCCCCACATTACCCTCATCTCTGCTTATCAGAACATTTAGCTTTTCCACATTTCTTTAGAGTATTATATAGTTGACTCTCCTTAAGATGATATATCCAGCCTACTTACAGTCCCTCTGCATATTTTGAAGTTGACAATATCACTGGAAGATGACAAAGGTTTTTAGACCAATTTTAAGGTATGCACACAAGGACACTTATGTTACGACTGTCTTCTGGCTAGCAGTGCTTTTCACAATACTAAGTTTAAGATGCACCCCTCTACCTGGAAGCTTTGAAAATGTACACTGTACGATCAATGGGATACACTATTTTTCTCTGTGACTACCCATTTCTCAATGTAAAATCATGGGGCTCATCTGATGTATTCTGGACTAAAATTGAGGAAACATACTTAAATGAATTCTCATATTAATTAACTAATTCCAGTTCCATTTTATCAAGTGATTTGACATACTATTTGTGGGTTGTTAGAATTCCTATTTTACATGTTGCAATGAATTCCTATAATTTTATGTTTTCTTAATCCTTTATTTTGAATAGGTATTTAACTCTTATACCAAAATCATGATATAATATGAGGTTTTCCATGTGGTTCCAGTTTCTCAATAGCATACATCCACATACCTATTTTATATAACCACATTCTGGTGACCACTCACTATAGGATAGATTTATGCAACACTTGGCTCTCCACACACCCCACAGCTGGGTGGACTGCATTATTTATACCACAAATACTACCTTTATGTTACAGTTACCTTTATGCCACAAATACTACCTTTATGTTACAGTGTGATTGCATGGATCCCGTGCTTGCTTTCTGTACATCTATATTTAGAAATACTCATGAGATATCTGCTTGGGATACACCCTGATATCTAATTATGGCCTCAGGCTGCTGATCCCTTCTCCCAGCCCTTTGTTACATTCTGTGTCCAGGGTGGTACCCTCCTTGCCATTGGCACTGGGCAGAATTCTGCACACTTCTGTTACGTTCTGTAAGTAATACACTACTTCTGTTGTTTAATGTCATGGTTGAGATCCTACTCCAGGCCGCACTTGACCAACACAGCCAAACCTAATTGATTTTCCACTCAGGGATCACCTAGAGAATGGGTATAGGAAGGAATAAGGAGAACACTGGCCACACAAGAGTCACAAGGACACCTGACAGAATTAGCAAGTCCTATAATAGATATACCTGGTCACCTCTCAGACACTTAGGCATTAGGCCATCTAGCAGGATGAAGAAATAATCCATGAAAGGGACATTGTAAACATCTATGACCAAATCCCCTGAGGAAGCATGATGCAGAGCTATGGTGTATAACCACTGTCCAAAGAGGGACCTCAAGACTAAATTAGAAAAAATACAACATATGTGGAAAGGTCATTTTATAACTATGTTTCATGAAATCCATTGAGGAGGAAGTTAGAAAAGGGAGTTACCTGAAAGTTTCTACTAGATGGTAATTTTCTAAAGGCTTAGAAAGAACTGGATCTTGAGAATTTCTGCTTTAATTTTAGGCATAGGATTCTCTCCCTGAAAGCTGCATTACTAATACAACCCTTCATAAAATTTGTATTTCTATATTTTTTCCCACTCATCTTTCTATGCACATGGATGGTGATCATAAAAATCACAATATGACTACGAATTGACGAAGATGCATTATGACGTAATAAAGTATATTTTCCCCCCTGGTTGCCACTCTGAATAACTACTTCGAATTATATGGAAAATAGAATAAAATAGACTTTGATAATTCTGTTGAATATAGTGAATGAAGAAGGAACTTGTATAACTTATAATTAAATTGAAATTTCACCTACAGCTTAAGACTTTATGAAAGATAAATTAAGTGAACAGCAAATTTGTAGTAATCAAAGTACCATGGTATTGGCATAAATCAGACACATAGACCAATGGAGTAGAATAGAGAGCCTAGAAGTAAACTCACACATCTACAGCCAACTAATGTTCAGCAAAGTTGTTAAGAATATCCATTGGTTAAAGGGCAGCATTTTTAATAAATGGTGCTTGGAAAATTGGTTATGTACATCCACATGAGTGAAACTAAACTCTCTTTCACCAGTCAAATAATCAAATTACAATGGATTAAAGACTTAAATGGAACACCTGAAATTATTAAACTACCAGAGAAATAGGAGTAACATTGAAATGGGAAATGACTTTATGAACAAGATTCCAAAGCACAGGAAACAAAATTGACAAAATTACATCACTAAGAAATTTATGCATAGAAAGAAAAAAAAACAGTGACAGGACAATGAACAGAAGGAAAGAGTTTGCAAACTATACATCTAATGAATGGTTAATATTTAGAAATTACAAAAAACTCAAAAAACTTGGCAAGAGACCTAAATGGACATTTCTCAAAAGAAGATATACAAATGAAAATCAAGTATATGAAAAATCAATCAATAGCACTAATCATTTTGGGAATGCAAATTAAAACTACAATGACATATCACCTCACCCCAGTAGGAATGGATATAATAGAAATGACAGTACATGCCAAGTGCTGACAGAGGTGTAAAGAAAAAGGAACCCTTGCACACTCTTGGAAGTAATGTGAATTAGCTCAGCCACCACAGAAAACAGTGTGGCAGTTCTCAAAATATTAAAAATGAAACTGCCATATGACCTCATAATTCCATTCTTGAACTATACCAAAAGAAAATGAAAACATTATGTTGAAGAGATATCTGGGCCCCCATGTTTACTGTAGCATCATTCACAAATGGAAATAGGCTATGTGTCCAACAACTGACTAATAGATAAATAAAATGTTGTACTGGCTGACCTCACTACCACTCCTCTTTATCCATTAGTCAGTTGGTGGACACTTGGGGGTTATTTCCATTTCTTGGCTATTGTGAAGCCAGTCTCAGAAAATGAAAAATAGTATGTTTTCTTTCATATGTGAAAGCTAGAGAGTAAATAGGAAACAAAAGGGACTTCAGATAAATGAGGAGAGAGACGAGTAGAACAGCGAAAGAGACAAAGGAACCAGCTTAAATAATGTTATGTTCATATATGAAGTTATCACTATCAATCTAATGAATAGGTATGGTGAGGGGGCAGCTGGGTGGGATCCATAGAGAAACACACTGAGTGCTGCATACATGTATGTTTTTTCACTTTGAACCTCAATATGATGTATAATTACAATGCACCCATAAAATTATATAAAAAATAAAATGTGGTATACACACACCATGGGATACAGACACAGAAAGAATGAAATCTCATTTGTGACATGGATAGAAGTGATCATTTTCTTAAAAGAATCAATCCAGGCACAGAAACACAAGAACCCATGATCTTGCTCATAGGCAGAATCTAAAAAGTTAATCTAAGAGAAATTGAGAATAGAATAGTGATTACCAGAGGCTGCGGATAGTAGGGAAAGAGGGAGAGATGGGGAAATATTAATCAATGGTACTAAGTTCAGTTTGATAAAAAAAGTTTTGGTGTCCTGTTACATAGATGGGAGAACATAGAGAGTGATTGTGTATTGCATGTTTGAAAAAAAGCTAGAAGAAAGAATTTTTAATGCCTTCACCATAAAGAAATGCTGACTGAGAAGATAGATATGTTTGACCTGATTTAAACATCACACAACATATGCATTAAAATATCACATGGAGCCGGGCGTGGTGGCACACGCTTGTAATCTCAGTACTTGGGAGGCGGAGACCGGAGGATCCAGGTTCGCGGCCAGCCTCAGCTACTTAGTGAGGCACTCCGCAACTTCGTGAGACCCAGTTTCAAATTAAAGGATAAAAAATAGGGCCAGGGGTGTAACTCGGAGGTAGAATGCCCTGGGTTCAATCCCCGGTACCGCAAAAAAAAAAAAAAATCACATGGTATCCCATTACATGCCTAATTTTTGTCTTTATGTATTAGTTAAGTAGATTTAAAAACATATTATTAAAGTAAAAAGTTAGATTTTACATTATCAAAAAAGGGATTACAATGAATCTGGATATCATATATATGAGTCATGATCCACTAGAATCTATCAAGTAGGGAATGAAAATCAAGGCTAGATTGTGGAGACAGGGGGCTGGGTCCTTGCCTGATGTCAAAGGACTTTGGAATATTTGCAATGGTATGCTTTGGGGAATTTTGGTGGAAATTAGGCTTCTGGAAAAACTGACTAAAGATTTAGAAGGTTGCGAGAAATCTTATCTTCAGTGTTACCTGAGATTCACATGTGGGGTCTTGGTGTTCCCTAGGCATCCTGTGCCTGTGACTTCATGTTAGTACAGCTTTGCATCTATTGCCTGCCCTTTATTTATATCATTGGGAATCAAACACAGGGTATTTTTTTTTGTGGTACTGGGGATTGAACCCAGGGGCATTCTACCTCTGAGCTCCAACCCCAGTCCTATTTTTTATTCTTTATTTTGAAACAGGTTCTCACTAAGTTGCAGAGGGCTTTTCACATGGTAGGCAAGTGCTCTACCACTGAGCAGCACCACAGCTCCTGCCTGGTCTGTCTTCACTCTGAGCACTTGGAGCTCATTGACCCCAACTGCCATTTTGGGATGGGTCTCTGCGTATTCATCTCCACTGTTTCCTTCATGGAGGTGGATAGGTCTATCATTCTGCCTTTCTTTATTGCTGTGGTTTGTTTCTGAAGATTGTCATGAGGCTATGGTGAGATTATTCACAGTATGAATTATAATAGACAATACTGAATTCACTGAGAAGGGGAAAAGTGGATATAAGAAGTCACTTCACTATTCTAAGAACTCCTGTGATATGAAATGATTGGAATGAGCCTCTTTCTTTAAAGATGATGGATTTAAATGATGCCATTGCTCTATAGAGCTTGTGAGGGATAACAAGGTTTCTTGAATTATAAATGCTTCAAATTATAGCACCTAAATATCTGCTTTCGTGATATTGGCAGCAAGAAATGTGGTTCAGGTCAGCTGTCTCTCTCACTCCATGTCTCTAGACAATACCAGCTTGCTTTTTTAACCAATTTTATGTATGTAGTATAGATAATGTACCCCTTGATTATGGATAATAAAAGCAAGGTGTGTGACTCTGTGGATGCCCATATAATGCAGTGTGAAGTCCCATGGTTCTGCATGCTTTGTAGATGTACTTCCTGGATACAACTGTGGTGCCGCCCAGAAAAGAGCTATGGCTGTGCACAGGGAGCTGTGTGCATGTGATTCGGCAGTCCCCCCTGCTGTGGGGGTCTTTTCTTTAAATACATGTTTATTGGTGCATTGGAACCATACCTCATGTTGAGATTTAGTGTGCTAGAAACACACATGCACACAGTCCCTGGTGCACTTCACTCCAAATCCAGTCCTGCTCCCTCTCTTTCCCCACTCTGATGAAATTGGTATTGGTAACTTCAGAAATGTGCACAGGATAGTTTCAACTTATACCTTCATGGAATGTCCTCTCTCCCATCCAACCTCCCTCCATAAATCCCCTTCTAGTATTCTATTGGTGTCTCTTCTTCTTATTTGAAGTCTCTTTGGTTTCCCGGTTTCTTTCTAGCTTCCACATATGAGAGAAACTGTAGGACCCTTCACTTTCTGAAAGAACTGGCTTATCTCCCTTAGCATAATATTCTCTAGTTCCATCCATTGTTCATGCAAACACCATACTTCTGTTCTGATTGATGGCTGAGTAAAATTCCATTGTGTGTATATAATGCAGTTTTGCAACTCATTTATCTGATGATGGATACCTATGATGATTTCAGTGTTTATCCAGCACATGTGCAGAGTCTTCATGCAGCCTGTGTCCCTCACTTAGATCACTGAATAGAGGATTGAGAATATGACATATCCTGCCTTTTATGTAGTTTCTTTTGTTCGACCAGGCTTTCTCTAACTCTGCATAACACATTGTGAATCACGTCACTGCACTGACCATTCAGAAATATGGTTGGTAAAGGTTCATTTCTGGGTCTTTGAAAGTCAAGACCAACCTAAACCCTCATGTTTCAATCTGATAAAAATTTTACACCCAATGTACTGCTACCATGATGATACATGATCTGCAGCTTTTAGGCTTTATGCACAACCCAATGATGTGATTTTTTAACCAAATACATAATGCTGACTAACTCATGACAGAGTATGTCAAATAATAAGTTGGTTATCAGGGCTTTTTTTCAAAGGCTTGAAGATACAGTTCTTGATTGAAAATGTGAAGAATAAGACCCTGTACCAAGAAAATACTCTCCTGAAAGCAGCAGTATGATTTACATTCCCTGTCACTGACATTTCTCATTCATGAGTTATGTCCTGAAATCATGCCTTCCAAAAATATTTAATGAGATCCTGAAAATACACTGTTCAACTATATGTACAATGAGGGTTATCTAGGATATGTGGGGTATAGCATCATGTTAGTCTGTTTCCTGTTGTTATAGCAAACCTCAGGGTGGGTGCTTTATAAAGGAAAGGTGTATTTAGCTCACAGTTTGGAAGGTGAAGGTCCAAGTCCAGGTGGTCCCAGCTGTTTGACCTCTGGTGAGTGTTTTCTGGCTACATCACAATGTGGAGAATGGAGTCATGGCTGGACAGCATGTTGGAGAGATCACATGAGGAGACAGAAAACAAGATAGATTAGGCATTTGGCTCACACTTGTTATAACAACCTTCTTTTTCTAGAACTAACTCAGGTCCCATGAGAACTACATTAATCACCTCAGAGGACTGTGCCCAGGGTACCTACTTATTTTGCACTCAGCCCAGTCTCTTAAGAGTTCCACCACCTCCCAACAGTGGCACACTGGGAATGAAGATGCAGCACATGAACTTTGGAAGACACACTCAAACTGTATCCCAAACATAGTAGGGACCTATTGTGAATTAGTGGTTAGTGATGCTGTAACTAGTGATTGGGTAATGAAAAGCATTATGGGGAAGTAGAAAAGAGAGGAGAGTTTCAGAGCTTATCAGAATCTTCTGGAAGCAGTGCATCTGTGTTTGGAATGGTAGATAATGGAAGGAAGGTGCTTTGCTCCCACCAAAATCACTGAAGTTTTGCTTATAATATTCTAAGTCTTCATCAGCCTGTATCTACAGTGTTTTCCAAATTCCTCCACTGAACGATTTCCAAAGGCTTCTGAGCTACATGGTCAGATTTAGACTAAGCAATAGCCCCACTCCTTGTATCAATTTCTGCATTTGTTAGTTTTTTGTCACTTTAACCAATATACCCAATGAGAAAAACTTATAGGAGAAAAAGTATTTCTGCTAACAGTTTCAGAGGTTCAGTCCGTGCTTTTCTGGCTCCAAGGCAGAAACACCAAGGCAGCAAGGTATGGAAGAGGGAAACTGAGCTCATGGAAGCCTGAAGCAGAGAAAGAGAGAGAGAAAGAGCCAGGGAGAGATGTAGTCCTCAAGGTCATACCCCTAGTAACCCGCCTCCTCCAGTCATGCCCCCTCTGAACTTAAGTGCATTGCCTAACACATGAGGTTTTGGAGGACTTTATAAATCCAAACCATAACACAATATAACAAAGTAACAAGATCAATTAATAGAGAGGGGTACATTTTCAAGAAATGTTCTAGGATATTAAATATCCATCAGAGGAATGAACATCTATCTCTAAACTCAAATTAAGGTAAACATTAATTCCACATGAACAATAGACTGAATAAAAACAATACATCACAAATAGTCTAAGGAGCTTCATGACAATGTGGTAGGGTTACAATTCTTTAATTACACCTTCAAAGTGTTTACCATGTAATAGAAAAGATATTCTAACATAGTTGATGTGAACAAAGACCCTGGAGATAGAGTCAGGCTCAAGGATTATTTATTCTGTTTTTGTGGGGCTTTAGCCCAAAATCAAAACTTGGTTATGGGATTTGTAATAGTGCCTGCCTCTTAGCATATGGTCAACTGAATGAACTAACAATACCTAAAGACTGTATATTAATAACTGGTACTTCCTAACCACTAAGTTAGTATTTGATAACACTGATGGCTTTTTCTAAGTAATTGTGAAATGAATCATTGGCATTAATTGAAAAATTCATCATCGTTTTACATTACAATGAAAGAATAAAATGATTAAAAACTATGATAGAAAAACCTATCTTAATGTAGAAATTTGATCTCAAATTATTGGGATATAAATCTTGATATATGTGTGTGTGTGTGTGTGTATTTCTTACATCACAGCTATGAATAAATCAGATTTAAAATGGAAGCAAAAACTTTTAAAGGCATTATGAAATTTATTTTATCCAGGTCAAATGTTCCATAATCATGGTTCAGCTCTGTCCAGGATTTTACCCACTTTATCATCATCTATGCTAATAAGAAATTTTGTTGATGCCACATTTCTTTTTTTTAATTTTTTTTTTTTTTTTGGTACTGGGGATAGAACCCAGGGGCGTTCTACCTCCGAGCTACACCCCCGGCCCTATTTTTTATACTTTATTTTGAAACCGGGTCTCATGAAGTTGCGGAGGGCCTCACTAAGTACCTGAGGCTGGCCGCGAACCCAGATCCTCTGGTCTCCGCCTCCCAAGTACTGGGATTACAAGCGTGCGCCACCATGCCCGGTGATGCCACATTTCTTGAGACACTCACATGCTCCCCACTGTGAGATGATGCACTGAGTCTACTTACAGTCCTTCTGCAAGTTCTGTTGATGGTGGAACTCTTAGTGCCTGAGAGGGGAAGGATTTCAGATGAAGTTCATACACATGTGAGAACCACAACAAGGTCAGTTAAACTGTAACTGCCTTACATTAAAAGCTCTACAGGTCAATTAAACAGTCGTTGCCTTTACAGTGTCACTTTTATCATGCATTTCTTGAGAAAGATGTAAAAATGTGCAGTATAAGATCAATGGAGTACATTATTTTTCTTTGAGACTGGTGTGACATCATGGTGTGAAATCATGGGAACTTATCTGCTGTATTCTGGTCTACTATTGAGAAAACATGTTTAAATATAATTTCATGAAAGAAGACCAACTCCATTTATGTGGGATTTGAGATAGAAAAGTGTACTACTGAATTATCTATTTTAAATGCTAAAGTGAATTCTTATAATTGTATATTGCCTGGGCACTCTTTTTAAAATATATGTACATTTATTTTATCCTCCCAGAAGTTTAGTTTTGTGAAAGAAATGTGAAAGTTGTCATAATTAAAATGGAGTCACTTGTGTCAGCTCTTCCAAGACATAAAAATAAAATGCAAAGAAATGTAAGTAAAGCCAACAGGCTATTAAGGAAGAATTTTTGTTTGCTTGGTGGTAATTATTAGAAAGGTTTCTGCAGAATCATAAGTTAGCACAGATGACACCACAAACTTACTGGAAAAGTCCTTTTACAGGGACATGTGTCCAGTGATTCTCCAACCTCAGACTGATGCTATTAATCACTGTGGCCAAGGATTATTGTTTCAAAACATCTGGTGTCATCCTCTTCATTTAGTCTTTAAAAACCTTCCCCTTGCCTCAACTTCTTTGAATATGCCCATAGTTTACTCTGGCAAGTATATTACTATTGCAATGCACCACTATTTCCACTGCACCATTATTTCCAAAAATATGCTATTTTTATGAAGAACATCCCTTTATTATTTTGTTATTTGAGTTGACATATCTGGCAAACGTGAAGGGACTTGGAGCAAGGCCACCTCTGGAGGGCAACAGTGACTCCTGGCACCAAGTGTGACACTGACATCGAGACCTTTGCCCTCTCCATTGCCATGGCTCAGCTTTTCTGCCTGTGTGAGGCTCACCTCAGGTGAGACTTCCCTGTTTGGGGTGGAGGCTCCTTCATGACTTTATTTGGGGTGTCTCAAAGGACCCTTTCATTAAGTACAACAGTGTATTTCCTCTAGGCCATCTTTTCGGTGAATACTCACATCATGTTTCTTTGGGGCTGACATCTTTTGTTTTCTTAGACAGAGTATAAGTACATTTTACATTTCTTTGCATACTGGTAGCAGCAGTGGTTAGAATTTAACTTGTTAAACTAAGTTGCCCCCAGTAGCACTGGGCAGAATTTAATTACCTACCTACAAGGGTAGGTAAGCTGTCTCCATAGTTCCTAGAAATAGCTTTGGTGGGGTCTCTCAGAGCCACTCCTCAGAGACAGGGATTTCCACTCCACTCTTTAATATAAGTGTATCCACATTTCTATCTTATGGTCTTTCCCTGGTGAATTCACTTTGGGTTCTGCACATCTTGCTTGATCTTTTTATTTGATCTTCAAATGTATTGTGAGTACTTTAAGGATAATATTAAATTGAAATTAAAGGGTTAGCATGTACAGGGGTTTTTCGCTCACTATTTTCTTTTCTCTATTTTGAATCTGTTGACTCTTTGCTTCTTTTAAGATAAAGATAACTTTGTCCTTCAAGTTTGCTTGGAAGTTTATTTCATCCTAACTAAAATGTAAACATCTAAATGTGTACTTGTAAACTCATTTGGACTGAGAAAAAGGACAGAATGTCTAAAGAGGCTTTTTGAAAACCATGCTGCTATGGGAAATGCTTTGCCTGGAATATTTGGCCCACAGTCTTCCTAACAGTGCAAATAAAAAGCTTAAGGTTCAGCCACATGAACAGGTTACGTTAACTTGTCCCATTTTGTCCAAAATATAAATATTTGGATTCAATTGTCTTTTTATAAATGGGTAAGCTTATATCACTCTCTCTGATAAATTTGTTGATAAAATAAAAATGAAGATATCTTCAGAATTGTTAGCATGAATATTGGCTACATTTGATAATTAGATAGAGATATATTTAATTTATGTTAGATATTTAGAGTAATAGAAGTATAAGTTTTACCTAAGAATAAATATTCAAATAAAAGTATACTGCATTTTTTTGTTTCTTTATTATGGTACTGGGGATTGGACCCAGGTGCATTCTACTTCTGAGCTACACTTCCAGCCCTATTGTTTATGTTGAAAACAGGTCTTACTTAGTTGTTGAGGGTCTCACTAAGTTGCTGAGGCTGCCCACGAACCTGCGATCCTCCTGTCTCAGTCTCTCAAGTCCTGGGATTACAGGTACGTGCCACCGCACCTGGCTCCATTTCTTCCTGTGTATCAAGGTCAGCAAGTTTACATTTAGTGTTTTCCTTTAACAAGGAAATAACTTAAAATATTGACTATGTTTCTCTAATACATCAATTTTCAAAAGTAATCTAGGTATTATTATTAAAATAATTTATGTGATGCTAAATGAGATACACGTTTACAATTTATAAATAAAATGTTCATGTAATTTAAAGTGTTACATTAAACTAGGTATAGTGGCACATGCAAGTAATCCCAGTGCTTGGGAGGCTGAGACAGGAGAATTGCAGGTTTGAGGCCAGCCTCAGCAATTTAGCAAGAACCCCAGCAACATAGGGAGAACCTGTTTCAAAATATAAAATTAGAGAAGGCAGGGGTATAGCTCAGAAGGTAGAATCCCCTTGGGTTCAATCCCCAGTTCCAGACAAAAAAAGTTATGTTATATTAAATAATAGAGACAAAATATCTGAGTCGTTTAAGATATTTTATTTAAAAGGCATAATTTTGTCTAAATTTGGAAATTTTTAAAAGATTGCCTCAAATTGTAAATTTAAGGAAGAAACAATGCAGAAAAGGATCAATAATTAGGGGAGAGATAGAAAAACGTTATAAGCATGAGGATATATTTTTGGTGAAGAAGATTAGTAATAGTAGAGTTTTTTTTAATCTGTGGATGAGAAAGGATATTGCATAGTAAAATAAAATTGTTTTTCTAAAATAGAATGACTTATTTCAGAATGGACACAACGATAATACAAAAATGACATTTTAAGCAAGTTGCAGAAAGTCTGAGCAGGTTACAGAAGGTTTGTGAAGGATATGTTCTATAAAACAAAATTTGTCTATAATCAATTGGTCAATAATTATTTATAGTTATTTTTTAAAAATCACTAATACACTGAAGCAAAATCATAATCTAATTCTCTACCATTAAATAAGAATATTTTCTTGAAATACTGATCTCTTAGTAAAATTTATTTGAAGTGCTAGGAAAAAAAAATTTTGTGATTTTTTTCAATAGAATTTACTGTGTTTTCTCCTCTTTCAATTAGGTGGGTTATTTTGTTTTGTTTTGTTTTTAGATTGTTACTTTTTTTGTTTCAGGGTATTGAACATAGGACCTCATGAATGCTAGGCAAGACATATAAAACTGAGGCATATCCCCAACCCCCTTTATTAGGTTTTTGATTACTTAGGAAAACTGAGTCTTAAAAGAGTTAACATTTTAGGGCCGAGCATGGTGGCATACACCTGCAATCCCAGTACTTGGGAGGCAGAGACAGGAGGAGGTCAGCAATATACCAAGGCCCTCAGCAACTTAGCAAGACCATTTCAATAAAAAAATTTAAGAAAAAACAGGACTCGAGATGTAGCTCAGAGTTAGAATGCCCCTGGGTTCAATCCCCAGTACTATGAAAAGGAAAAAGAGAATTTATTTTTTGTGGTATCGGGGATTGAACCCAGGGGCATTCTACTTCCAGGCTACAACCCGGCCCTATTTTTTATCCTTTATTTTGAAACTGGGTCTCACGAAGTTGTGGAGGGCCTCACTAAGTAGCTGAGGCTAGCCGCGAACCCGGATACTGGGATTACAAGCAGGTGCCACCACGCCGGCAGAGAATATATTTTTCAAAAATAATCTGCTTGATTTAAAGTACTTTAAATGATCTCTTTATTACTATAATTATGTGAATGGGTATTATTATATAACATGTAATATGTATTATTGATATAAACCTTCGAAAGATTGTGTAAAATTTTTTAAAGTCCCGTGATCCTGGTCTAATGTTGTCAGTCATGATTGTTATAAAATGTGGCCTGTGATGAAAATAACTAAAATTCTTTTTAGTTAAAATTTTAACCATGGAGATTCTAGATCTTTTTTTCCATCCACAGAAGAATAAACTCATATAATTATACTATGTGTATTTTTACCTAGAGTTTCAGGTCCTAGGAAAGCTCAATTTAACATGATCTTATCTGAAATATGGAAGCCATTTTATACACTGACCTCTAACTTTTCTTCAGGATATAGTGTAGACACAGGGTGGCGAGTTCCTGCCCCATGATGTGGTGTGACTTTGGGAAGTTTGCAACAGCATTTTTTTCCCTGAGAATTCTTGTAGTCAGACTAGCTTCTGTAAACCTTGTTTAGAAGGGTTAGAAATATAGGCTTAGAAAGTTGTAGGGAATGATCTCATAATATTGGGGACTTGATGCTAAGTACTGTGTCTTCTGTGCCTCCAACAGTGACATAGTATCCCTGGAATTCTGCATCATTGCTGTCCTCTCCTCACCCTGAGCTCTCAGGGCTCATTTGTCCTCATTGTCATTCGGAGAGGGGTCACTTCTTGTCCACATCTAGTGCATTTCTCTCATGGCCTGTCATTCTATCATTATTATTATTACCATTATTTTTAGCGAATTTTCCAAAAGATAATATCTACAAAACAGAAGCCACAGAAGCCAATGTTCTCCCTGAAGTTTTGAATGTGGTGTGGGGAATACATCCATGACAATGCACCTTAAGGGTCTTGACTCTGGTTGTCTATGGCGTGCAGTTTGCAGTCCCATGGCTGTGTAGGATTTGCAATCGTGACTTCTAGACACAGCTCTACATCATGATAGACCCCAATGTATGTGTGAAAACTTGATTTACCCAGTCATTATCGTAGGAACTCTAGTTAAAATTAAGTGAACTGAATAAGTCCTCATGTTCTACTGTGTCAAAATTAAGTGACCCTATTCTTTTTCAAGGTGTGACATTTGTGTTTGGAAGAGCGAAAAGGTTTCCTGAAGTATAAATGCCTAACACTGAAGCACCTAAAAATGTGGTTTTCTGATTTCAAAAGTGGGGAATGTGGTCTGGTCAGCTATGTCTCTAACTCCACATATCCAGGCCATAGAAGCCAATGTTCTCCCTGAAGTTTTGAATGTGGTGTGGGGAATACATCCATGATAATGCACCTTAAGGGTCTTGACTCTGGTTGTCTGTGGCGTGCAGTGTGCAGTCCCATGGCTGTGTGGGATTTGCAATTGTGACATCTAGACACAGCCCTGGCGCTGCCCAGCAGAGAGCTGCACCTGTGCACAGGGAGCAGCATGGATGCCTGGGCAGTCCTCCCTGCCATGGGATGCTTTGTTCATCCAGCACGTGTGTAGAGTCTCATTCAGCCTGTGTCCATCATGTCTAGATCCCTGCTCAAAGGGTTAGGGATGCGTTGTAAACTGATGGTCCTTTGTGTTTTTGCACCAGGCTTTCTCCATCTGTCCACACTGCATGTATCACTCGCCTACCTTCACCTCTCCAATCCCTGGGGTTTACATTGCTATTTCCAGGTCTTAGTAAACAGCGAGAAGCCTCATCCCCCATGTTTATAAATGTTCTGTTTGTATTTTGTTGTTTTGGTTTGGTTTGGTTTTTGTACCCTATGAACTTGCTAAGATTTCTATGCTACTCTGTGGCACAGGCAGATGGCAGTGGGTAAAATAATTTAACCATGTTGGTGTCAACAGAATATATGATCCCAAAGAATACTTGGGAGAATGAAAATCACTTAATCACCACAGGGTCTGATTAAAAACTTCAATGTAAGGCCGGGCGTGGTGGCGCATGCTTGTAATCCCAGTACTTTGGGAGGCGGAGACCAGAGGATCCGGGTTCGCGGCCAGCCTCAGCTCTCTCTCGCTCTCTCTCTCTCTCTCTCTCTCTCTCCCTGTCTCTCTCTCTCTCTACCTAGTGAGGCCCTCCACAACTTCGTGAGACCTGGTTTCAAAATAAAGTATAAAAAAATAGGGCCGGGGGTGTAGTGCGGAGGTAGAACGCCCCTGGGTTCAATCATTGGTACCGCAAAAAAAAAAAAAAACTTGAATGTACAGTTGTGATTCCAGAACTTTCTCATGAAGAAAACCATGTACCAGGGAAATACTGTGCTGAGTGCAGAGAGATGATTTATACTTCCTGTTATTGTCATTTCTTAATCTTGGCTTCTAATGCACAGAATCTGTGTCCTTCAAAAATGCCTTAGTGGGATCCTGCTGATACACTGCCTGTTGATGTTGGAATATTATAATTTCTGGAATACCTACAGTCACCTATCTTTGAAGCCATGATTGGCATTCAAACTGCTGACTGGGTAATGGGGTAAACAATTAGGGAAGAGAACAAGGAGGCAGTTCCCTGGACCATGATGGTGTCCTCCTGAAGCAGGCACGCTGGGTTTGGAAGAGTTATGAATAACAAAACATGCTTTGCCCTTCTCTCCCTACATGCCCATTCATTCCCTGAGCCCAAGATTCATGCCTATAGTTTTGTTTCTCTGCATTCATCACATGAAACTCATACATTTGAAGGAAACTTAATTTTGAAATTTTAATTATTAATACTATTAATTTTAAATATTTTAATATTTGTCAAATTTGCAAAGATCGTAAAATGATTCTTATGCATTCTCCAACATTCTATAGCATTACTCTTATACATAACTCTAGCATACATAAGAAAACTGAGAAACAGTCAGTGCTGTAAGCGTATTAACTTACTGACTTGCTACATCTTTTCCCACATTTTCCACTAATGTCATTTTTCTGGTCCAGTATTGAACTGCAGGATACCTCAGTTACTGCTAAGTATGATGCATATTTATTGCTGCCTAGCAAATTCCCATATAGTTTAGTGTTTCAAGGCCACACCGGTGTTACTCACAGTGGCTCTGGATCAGGGATGCAGACAGGGATGATGGAGAGCGCCGAGGTTCCCCGAAGGCTCAGCTGGGGAAGGTTCCTGTCAAATTCACGTGGTAATTGTTAGGAATCAGTTGCTGACCAGGTCGAGATGACTTTGCTGGTGAATTATTTAGAGTGTATCCATCATTAACTCATCTTCCAAGAAAAAAAATTAGAGAGGAGAATAAATATAAAATGTTTCCCAATATCTTCTTTGAGGACAGTTTACTATGATATCACAACTAGACAAAAACGTAGCAAGCAAACAAAATGATTTTAAACATTCTTTCATGGTCTGCTCATGTGGTACCATGATGACACCTCCTCTGTGGCTTTGGGTGTGTGGAAGATAATTCCATGACATCAGTGTCAACAGAAGACATGGACCCAAGGAATTCTTGTTGGAGTCTAGAATGAAAATAATGTAATTATCACAGGGTTTTCTAAGATGCTTAGAAGTACCTTTGTCTTTTGTTAACTTGAGGAAAACTTGGACCATGAACACTCCCTCCTGAATACCAAATTTGACTTTTGTTCCCTGTCACTGACATTTCTCAATCTTTCCTTCTAAACTCCAGAAGTTACATTTTCCTAAAATGGCTTCAGTGGGATCTTGCACATGGAGCGACAGAGAAATTCTGAAAATAGGGCTTTCTGAAAAGTGTGAACCACAGGCAATTCTCCTCGAGGAAGTAGTTATTGATCAAACTGGTAAGTGGTGATGGGGAATATGTTGTGGAAGGAGAAAGAGGGGGATTGTCCCAAGAGCTTAATGACATCTTCCTGAAGCAGATGGGCCTATATTTGGAATGGTGGATAGAGATGGAAGCTATTCTACTATTTTTATATACATACCTTTATGTCCTTTAGCTCAAGTTTTGTTATTTTAAATACTTTTTTGGCAACAAAATAATACTTTTTTTATGGTACTGAGAATTGAACCCAGGGGTGTTCTACCTCTGAGCTACACCCCCCCAGCCACTTTTTATGTTTTGCTTTAAAACAGGGTTTCACTAGGTTGCTGAGAGTTTCACTAAGTTGCTGAGGCTGGTCTCCAACCTGTAATCCTCCTGTCTCGGCCTCCCAAGTATTTGGATTACAGGTGTGTACCACCACACCCAGCTCCTTGGGTATTTTTAAATTTGAAATATTTCGAGATTCAGAAACTTCTGTAAAGATAGTACAGAGAGTTTTATATACCCTTCAGCTTCCTGTAATATTAGCATCTTACATAACGCTGGTAAAGAGAATGGCTCAAACCATTAACTGAGTTAAATATTTTCTTCATAATTTACTACTTCTCCCTTAATGTCCTTGTCAAACTAGAATATCATATTACATTTAGTTGTCAGTTTTAATGCTTATATATTTTTGAATAACAAATAACCACATAATTTAGTGGATTAAAACAAGACACAAATCATCTTAAACTTTCTGGGTCAAGGATCAAGGATCAAAACATAAATGTTTGTCAATACCTTGGTCTCAACTTACGGATAAGCTGGTGAAGAATTCCTTTCCAAGCCATTGTGACTGTCTGCCTAGGTAGAGAAGATGTAATAGGTGTATTATTACAAAAATTAAAAAAAAATCATCCCAAATCTTCACAAACCCTTACAAAAAAGAAAATAACATAAAATTAAAAATAACACTTCAAAATCATTCAAAATTTAAAAAGTCAGGTTTCTCTGATTGAACAAATAGACTAAAATATGACGAGAAAAGAAAATTACAGACCAATATACCTTATGTCTACAAGGCCAGAAATACCCTAACGAAATACTAGCAAATTAAAAAAAAGATTATACACAATGGCCAAAAACATTTTCCCAGGAATATGTGTTTGGTTCAACACACACACACACACACACACACACACACACACACACACACACACACCAATATATAGAGGGTCTCTATGATTAAGATGATTCAACTTACAATTTTGTGTGCGTGCGTGCGTGCGTGCGTGTGTGCGGTGTGTGTGTGTGTGTGTGTGTGTGTGTGTGTGTTGCTGGAGATTGAACCCAGGGGCATTTTGCCTCTGAGCTACACCCCCAGCCCTATTTTAATTTTTATTTGGAAACAGGGTATCACTAAGTTGCTGAGACTGGCCTTGAACTTTCAATTCTCCTGTCTCAGCCTCCCAAGTACTCGCATTACAGGCATGTGCCGCCACGCCTGACTCAACTTATGATTTTTTTACTTTATGATGGTGCAAAAGTGAGCAGACCTCCACTTTTGGTATAAACACTGGTGGTGCTGTGCAAGAGCATTAAGCAACATCACCAGTCGGTTGTGTGATTATAAGGGTAAAAACTGATGCTCTATAATGCACTGCATTGCTAAGCTATGGTGTTTTCTAGGGTAGGTGTATTAAGTGCATTTTTTACTTATAATATTTACAATTTTCTATGGGTTTTTTTTACTTTAGCAAGTTCAATTGAAATTCTAAACAGCCTCACAAACACATCCAAAAATAATGTTTAAACAGATATGTAGTACCTGTGGCCTATTGAATTTGACATATAAAATTAACCATCACAGGTTCACCCTGTGTCAACTTGGCACCCATACTCATCTCCTTCTTAAACCATGATTAATCTCCAAATAAGGACAGTAGCAATGTCATGATCCCATCTAGCATGATACAACTATCCTACACACAACTGAAAGCATCCTCACCCCTTTTCCACAAGAGGAGGTAAAGTCCTTGAGTCACTTTTACTCTTGTCCTTGATATCCCATAATTTAAATACTGTGATGAAAATTTAATAATACTAAAAAACCTGTTAAATAAAATCGATATATATATATATATATATATATATATATATATTATGCTGTATGATAAGGGAATAAGAGCATACATTTACATATGCACACATACTAATGTATTGATAGCAAAATAAGGAGGACACATTTACTCATGATAGTTGCAGTCCTCTTTATGTAGTTGGTCACATAGTCATATCTGATATTTATAACCACCCCTTCCACTACTTATGCTGTATTCCCTTGGCCTTCAGCAAACACCTCCTCTGGTAGTGGTTATTTTCCTGGTGTGGTGTCACAAACCTTCTTGATGAGTCTGGGTCAGTAGTCATTCTTCCTGGATTAAGTTATTGTTTCCCTTTGACATTAATCTCAGGGACACTAATACTAAGAGATGGCCTACAGCAGCTCCTATATCCTAGATATACTTTTGATTATTCCCTTAGTAGTCAGGATCGATCTCCACCGTCAACACTGTAAATCCCTTCTGGACAGGATCCCATCATAAGTTGAGGACCACTTGTAGTTTTCCATATTAATGAATGACAAACACCATGTAGAAAATCTCAAGAGATACACACAAAGCATTTAACAACTCTATACTCCCTCCATGCTAAAAAAAAAAAAAGCACTCAGTACATTAGGTAAAGAAGGGAATTTAGCCAAACTTCAAGGACATCCATAAACACCTCATATCCATACTCAGAAAATCAAGGACTTCATGTTTTCTCTCATATTTGGATTCTAGAGGGAAAAAAGGAAAATAAGGATTTCATGAAAAGTCAGGAGTAAGAACAGCAGTAGAGTAGTAGAAGGGAACTCTGGGGTAGGGGGGAGGAGATGAAGGAAAGGGAAAGTATGGGGAAGGAAACAGACCAAAAAATGTGATGTGCATGAAAGACTGCATCACTATGAAGCTCACTATCATAAACAGGGAGGCAGGAGGGGAGGAAAACAGGAGGAGAGGGGTAAAAACAGACCAAATAATGTGATGTACTGCTATGTACGTATCATTGCGAATCTCAATATCATGTACAGGGAGGGTTGAGAGCAGGGAAAGGGGAGGGATGGGGAAGGAAACAGAGCAAATAATGTGATGTGCATATATGAATGTATCACTATGAATCTTACTATCGTGTACAATCACAATGCACCAATACGCATTTAAAAACTCACATAACATCCTAGTTATCCTGAAAGGCTCAGTACTTTCCTCAAGATTAGAAACAAGATTCCCTTTTTCCACTTTATGAAGTGCCTTTATTGTAAACGTGTCAAACTAACATGAGAGGTTAATAATAAGGGAAATGGGGGGGAAGGACAATATAGACATTTCTTTTGCTACTACTTTGCGATTGTCCTGTACATCTAAAACTGTTTGAAAATCTGTTTGTTTGTTGACTTACTTATTTACTTACTGGTACTGAGGAGTAAACCCAAAGGCATCCTACTTCTGAGTTACACCCCCCAGCTCTATTTTTATTTTATTTTGAAACAGGGTCTCACTAAATTGTGGAGGGCCTTGCTAGGTTCCTGAGGCTGGCCTCAAACCTGTGATCTTCCAGTTTCAGCTTTCCAGCTACTGGAATTACAAGCATGTGCCACTGTGCCAGGCTTGAAAATTTAAAAACATAAAGTTTCGGCATTTTAAAAATACTTTACTGGTGCACTGTAATCATACATCATAGTAAACTTCAAAGTGATACATGCATACATGATCACATCACTTGATGTATTCCCATCCTCCTCCCAACCCCTCCTACCTCCCCAAACATGTTGAAATTGGTAGTGATATTTTCATATATAGACATAGCAGTATTTAAACTGTTTCCTACCTCAATCTTCCTTTTTGGTGCTCATGTGTAAACTGAATAATCAGGACATTAGCAATATTGTTGATGTCCCTGAGTGTACCCCCTCAATTCCATTCTCTTCCTTACCAATTGAAGGTAACTATTATTTTGAATTCTCTACATCATAACCTTACTTTTCTTTATTATTTTATCCCTAAATTTGTATTTCTTCTTCTTTTTTTGTGGTACTGGAGATTCAAACCAGGGGCATTCTGTCTCTGAGCTATACCCCCAGCCCTTCATTTCTAAGTGATATCTTGATTAGATTTATTATCTTCAAATTTAGACATGTTTCTAAATTAATTCATATTCCAGGTCCAATTAATAGTAATCATCAGATAAATCCATATTGCAGGAAATTTTACAACATGCTGTTTAAGTACTTTTCAAAAGGGTCAAAGTTATGGAAAATAAGTGAAGACTAAGAAACTATTTTAGATTGGACAGTATCTAATGAAATAATTAGATCCTAAGATGATATGAAATGATCCCCACCCGATGGCTATCAGAACACTGTACTCTAATCCTCTCTCTGTAAGTTTGGCCAGGAAATATGATTATTTTAAAATAATAAAATATTGAAAAGTTTAGGGATATCAACTGGATGACCTGCTGGAGAACTATCTTCTTGGATGGCTTTGGTGAAAATTTCTCCATGTGGGAGAAGCCCACAGGGCAAGGAACTAAAGTCAGTCCCTGGTCAAGAGACAGCAAGAAACTGACGCCCTTGTTCCAAGAGCCCTACTATTTTCAATATAATATTGCAACTAGACCAAGCTGCCTTTCATAAACACTGTAGTGCTTCATAAGCATTACGAGAACCTTATCATTATACAATAATACTAATTCCTCTCCAGTCCTTGTAATATTGCCACCATTCATTTCATACATATACATATATGTATATGTATGAAAAAAGGAATGGAAAATTTAGATCGGGTGCCCACATAAGAAAAACAGAAAGATTCCAAATGTCCCAGTCAGTATTATCAGTGCTATAATCTAAGATTTATTTTCTCACAGGATTTTTGTGAGATCTCAGAGAACGGACCCAAATTACTAAAATAAGATGGAAAGTGAGATATTACCACGGATAGTAGGAAAATCCGGGAAATCTTTCAAAACTATCCCCAAACTTATATTCCAATAAACCGGAAAATCTAGAGGAAAAGATACCTGGGGAGATTTACAAAATTGAATGCTTGTGTTAGGAAGGAAGAAACATCTCAAATCAAAATGAACTTCGATTTTAACCACAGGAAACTGAGAAGAAGACTAATGTGTCCAAATCAAACTGAAGAGAAGATGCGATGTCATAAAGACAGTAAAAGCAAAAGGTAAAGCAACTGAATTCAATATATCAGTATCGATAGCTTAGTTTCCAGACCATAGAAATATCCAAAATTAAGCCGGGCGTGGTGGCGCACGCTTGTAATCCCAGTACTTTGGAAGGTGGAGACCGGAGGATCCGGGTTCGCGGCCAGCCTCAGCTCTCTCTCTACTTAGTGAGGCCCTCCACAACTTCGTGAGACCTGGTTTCAAAATAAAGTATAAAAAAATAGGGCCGGGGGTGTAGCGCGGAGGTAGAACACCCCTGGGTTCAATCCCCGGTACCAGAAAAAAAAAAAGAAATATCCAAAATTAACAGGGAAACACAACAGCCTGAGCAGCAGCCTTGCTTAGGTGCATACAGAGGTCATCTCTATGAATTGAGGAGATACTGACCTTCACAAATGACCAACCAAAGGTATACTAGCCTGGGGTAATTACATAGGTGTGCTAAGCTGACTAATCCAATAAACTACATTTCCTCATCTTGAAGTTTAGTGCTGTTACGTTTCCTGGATCCACACTGGACAGAAATATCAGAGAATGTGAAAATTTGTGCTATGCTGTTTCTCTGTGGTAACATGTAGTGGACAGAGCAACACTGAAGATTAAACTTTTTTTTTTTTGCGGTACCAGGGATTGAACCCAGGGGCATTCTACCTCTGTGCTACACCCCCAGCCCTATTTTTTATACTTTATTTTGAAACCGGTTCTCACGAAGTTGCGGAGGGCCTCACTAAGTAGAGAGAGAGAGAGAGACAGGGAGAGTGAGGCTGGCTGTGAACCCTGATCCTCCGGTCTCCGCCTCCCAAAGTACTGGGATTACAAGCGTGCGCCCCCACGCCCGGCCTAAGATTAAACTTTATATTGAGTTTTTAAAGTGAATGAATTACGATGCACCAATAAAAGTATAAAAATGTATTAATGAATCTTTCACTTTGCCTATATTCTCTTCTACTTTGCAATAAACTTCAGCTTTTAATTTGAAAAGGGTTTTGAACTTGAATATCAACATATTTCTCTTGCTCCCTATTCTTAGTCTGGGACGTGAACACTGACTTCTATCCCAGCCTCTTCTCTAGCTCCCCGTTCTCAAACCACTGTGAGGACCCTCTGATGGATCACCCTGCTTCTTGCCTTATCTGCAACCCTTCTGCCCTTCTTGGCAGTTTTGCCTTCCTAGTCCAAGACAACTCTTGTTTTCCAAGATTCAACTCCATTAATATGCCCCCCCGATAAATATTTTCGCATCTTCATTAGTTCCCACACCTCACTAATTTCAGTATGTTTGTTTTTCAAATTTTATCATAATTTCTGTCAGCCTTGTCTGTCCCAGGCTTGACATGATTTTCATTGTCTGTACAAGGACGGACTTGCCTGAAGACATTTGATGTCACCTCGGCGACTGACCACTTGCATCAACAGTTGCAGAATGGGTGTGAACAGGAAAGGTGGAAATCACACATAGTGTTGAGGCATCTTCATTAAGAAATATTTCGCCACCTTTAGACTTCATGCCACAGAGGCTGATGTGAAGATGCCCATGACTCTGGATCAAAATCTGATTCAAGACAATCAGAATCACGATGTCAAGATACTTGTAAAAATCACTTATGAACTAATTTCATTATTGATTTTATTTTTAAATGAGTAAAATATCATTAGCATTAGAAAAGGTCATTTTCAATAACAACAAAATAAGACAAGTATGTGCATCACTGTAAAATCAACAGAGATATTGTCGTTCTTTGGATTCAACTTAAATCTCCGATTCACTGACATACAATGGATGTCCCCATGGAGACCCCTACAGGCACTGTGCAATGACCAACCTGGACCTTCCCTTTAGTGTTACAAGTGCGAGTTCACTTTCTGTCTTTACTACAAGTGTCACACACACTGCTCCTTATTCACATTGATATTGCCTACTAGAATCATACAGCCAACGGTGCATTAAGGATCAGTAATCAAAAGGGGAATGAACCAAGTTGTCTTGTGAAAATGAAGTGGAATTGGATATACTTTGCCACATGTAAAAAATGGCTAAATATAAAAAATACTGTTTTGCGAGACATGGTAAACCAATCAGCAAACACAGGAAGATCTGAGTGATGTGAAATAATTTTACGAGCACAACCGCAGCCTCATATTACTGCTGCAAGAGTGTTTTCAGAGCCGGGCATGGTGACACACGCTTGTAATCCCAGTACTTGGGAGGCTGAGACCGGAGGATCCAGGTTCATGGCCAGACTCAGCTACTTAGTGAGGTCCTCTGCAACTTAGTGAGACCCTGTTTCAAAGTAAGGAATAAAAAATAGGGCTGGGGGTGTGGCTCAGAGGTAGAATGCCCCTGGGTTCAAACCCTAGTACCGCAAAAAAAAAAAAAAGTGTTTTCAGTCTGCGATGTCAAAAAGACATTGACAAGCTTCCTTAGTTGAGAAGACAGCTCTGAAGTTCAGGAAAAGAAGGTGAAAAAACTTCCTCAAGCCATTCTCCACATCTAGGGGTAAAAATGATACACAATGACACCAGATCTCCTGCAGATGGAGTTGCCATGTGCCATCACCTCTCCAGTGAGACCTGGGTCACAGTACCACAGGAACAGAACAGAAGAAAAAATCAAAGGTGCTTTTGACTTTTTCTTCGGTACTGCTCCTATAGTACAGGAAAAGACAGAGCAGTCTGGACAACACGGTGGCCCGATGACACCGTCTCTCTCCAAGTTCGGTGGTAGAAAGGGTAGAGTAATCATACCAGTTCACTTGCAGTCAGGGTTGCTGCACGTCATCCTTTCTCCACCAAGACATGGGTCAGAGAAATAAAAGAGCAGTTCATAATAAAAAGGCAAAGACATAAGGAGAAGTCATTTAAATGAACTTGGTCTTCAACTCTTTCATCTTATTCCTGACTGCAAAACAACAGAGGTCAGTAGCTTTTACAAGACGTAACCAACTTGCAACAAGGGCAAGGGTGAAAATATACCCATTAAAGATGTAGGAAATGATGTACATAAATAGCCTGAACCATCTATCCTGGGCAGAAAATGGAATTTTTATTATTTTTGTTATGTGTGGCTGATAGAATTAGTGCATCATTGTGAAATTAACCAGAGTTTTCTATTTGTAAAAGAAAATTCACAGTTATCATTTAAAGAAGGTGTAACCAGCCAGGCACAGAGGCTTATGACCATAATTTCAGCAACTCAGGAGGCTGAGGCAAGAGGATCAAAAGTTTGAGGCCAACCTTGGCAACTTAGCAAAACCCTGTTGCACAATAAAATTGCAAAGGGTCTGCTATATGCAAAAATATAGAAAAATAACCAAGGGAAAGAGAAACAGACATAAAAATATTTAAATCATTTATGGCACAGATCAGTGGGAAAAGATGAATTTTCAATAAATGTTCTAGGAAACTGAATATCAATAGGACAAGTTAAGGGCCGGGCGTGGTGGCGCACGCTTGTAATCCCGGTACTTTGGGAGGTGGAGACCAGAGGATCCGGGTTCGCGGCCAGCCTCAGCTCTCTCTCTCTCTCTCTCTCTCTCCCTGTCTCTCTATCTCTCTCTCTCTCCTTAGTGAGGCCCTCCACAACTTCGTGAGACCCGGTTTCAAATTAAAGTATAAAAAATAAGGCCGGGGGTGTAGCTCGAAGGTAGAACGCCCCTGTGTTCAATCCCTGGTACCGCAAAAAAAAAAAAAATAGGACAAATTAAGATCTGTCCTTTGACCCCACAGAGCACTGCAAATC
Source organism: Glis glis (assembly GCA_004027185.1). NCBI lineage: Eukaryota > Metazoa > Chordata > Mammalia > Rodentia > Gliridae > Glis > Glis glis. Next base: position 21,280 of record PVJS01001466.1, on the reverse strand, counting down.
AATTCCTGGTGGATAATAGAGCTAAGTGTAAACAAATAAATTATAGCATTTAAATCATAAAAAACTGTGACCATGTGGTATAATAAAATTTCTAAAACTAGAAAATATATATCCTATAAGAGAAAATGTTGTAATACAGTCAGTGCAAGAAAAGACTCTGGAGGCAGACTGAATCAGGCGCCAGTTTCTGCTGATCCTTTCTTGCAAGGGTTTAGCTCAGATTCAGAACTGGAACCAAGGAGTGGGAATAGTGCGGGACTCTTAATTGTGAGGCCTAATGAAATACAGGATGAAATACAGGATTGTATAAGTTGAACAACTACATTTACCTTCTCCCTTGGATCAGAGATAAGAGTTATCAATGTCCTCTGGAATGACTACTTTAAATGTTAGGGTTAATTTTCATAAATATATGTATCCTCTGTATACAATTTGAACAGAATTTTCACCAGCTTCTACTGAAAGTGTGATGTAATCATCCATAACAGTTTCCAGTTGGTGACCACCTCTCACACAGTGCGGCAGCATGCTTGCTTGCCTGAAAGCATTAGTTATGACTCCCCTTGAAGGTAACACCTCCTATTCCTACTTGGGTAACACTGCTGCAGTCCACTGGACCTTCATTATTTCTCCATTCTTTATGTTTCCTGCTCCCCGGTGCTTTTATTTTTCCAAGTGGCTCTTTTCTTCCCCTTTGGTCCTGTGGAGTGTGCTGCCTTCTACACAAGTTCTCAAAGTAATATACTACTCCTCTTAATTCATATGTTTTGTTGAGCTGCTTCCAACATGTCTCACTTGGCCAATACACCTGTCCTAATTTCCTCCTCAGTCACAGCTTCCCTAGAAAGGGCTATCCTATAGAAATATAGTAGACCGAGGCCAGACAAAAGCCAAAAAGCTGTGTACTATGTAAACAAGTTTTCTGTGTGAGAGAATCTTGTCCAACGTCAGAATTGAGGCATTTGACCATCTACCAATGATAAAAAGTGCTCCATAAAATGCATATTGTCAGTACCCAACACCAAATAACCTGTAATCCTGTCAGGGATGGGTGAGAATTTACCACCACTATCCACAGAGGAGGTACCAAGAGCTATGAATAATATATACACCATGTTTACAGTATTAGAGCATTCTGAGTTTGTCTGTATAGTTACCCTTACCAGTGAGTTTTATATCTTCCAATGGTTTCTTCTTACACATTAATGTCTCTTTCCTTCACTTTAAAGAGCTCCCTTTAGCATTTCTTGTAGATCAGGTTGGGTAGAGATATATTCTCTCAGGATTTTTTTCTGGGAATTAAATTCTACAATTAAAAATAACGTGAATAGATAAAACAAGACCAAACTATATGCAGCTTATAAGAAACTAACAAGAGAAACAGACCAAATGATGTGTGCATGTGTGAATGTGTCATTATGAATTCCACTATGATGTATAATTATAATGCACCAATAAAAATTAATTAAAAAACATTTTATCTCTACGGACACACATAAACTAAAAGGGAAAAGATAGCAGAAGATATTTCATGTAAATGGAAGCCAAAGAAAGCAAGACTTGCCATACTGTGTCTGATAAAATGGACTTTAAAGTAAAAGCAGTAAAAAGACAAGGAAGGTCATTATAAAATGCTAGAGTGAGCCGGGCGTGGTGGGGTAAGCTTGTAATCCCAGTACTTTGGGAGGCGGAGACCGGAGGATCCGGGTTCGAGGCCAGCCTCAGCTTGCTGTCTCTCTCTCTCTCTCTTTCCCTGTCTCTCTCTCTCCACCTAGTGAGGCCCTCCGCAACTTCGTGAGACCCGGTTTCAAAATAAAGTATAAAAAAATAGGGCCGGGGGTGTAGCGCGGAGGTAGAACGCCCCTGTGTTCAATCCCCGGTACTGCAAAAAAAAAAAATGCTAGAGTGGACAATTTCATAAAAGGAAATACCAATACTAAAAATATATTCAACCCCCAGCTATACCACTCCTCACCATCTTTTCAGAAATAAATAAAATTAGAATGCTGCAGTGAAACATGCATACCCATATTTATAGCAGCAAAATTCACAATAGCCAAATTATATAACCAACCTAGGTGTCTGACAACAGATGAATATATAAAGAAAAATTGGTATATAAACACAATGGGCTGGGCGTGGTGGTACACGCTTGTAATCCCAGTACTTGGGAGGCGGAGACCGGAGGATCCGGGTTCGCGGCCAGCCTCAGCTACTTAGTGAGGCCCTCTGCAACTTCCTGAGACCCGGTTTCAAAATAAAGGATAAAAAATAGGGCTGGGGGTGTAGCTTGGAGGTAGAACACCCCTGGGTTCAATCCCCAGTACCGCAAAAAAAAAAAAAGAAAAACCACAATGGAATTTTACTAGTTATAAGGAAGAACAAAATATGTCATTTGTAGGAAAACGGATGGCACTAGAGAGTAAACCAGTCTCAGAAAGTAAATGGACACATATGTGGGAGATAGGAAATCGGAAATGAAAGGGACTTCAGATAAATGAGGAGAGAGACCATTGGGTAGTGGAAAGGGACTGGAAAAGGGAGGTGGAGAGAGAAAACAGGAGGCTTGAGGAAGAAAAGGGTTCAAATAATGTTATGTCAATATATGAAGTTACCACCACCAATGCCACTAATAGGTATGGGAGGGAGGAAGGGGAGCAGGTTGGAATGGGAGGGAAGTACATCAAGTGATGGCATGAAGGAATGCATTACTCTGTCTCTATGATGTATAGTTACAGTGCACCAATAAAAGTGCATATATATGTATATATAGCCATCCAATATATATATATCCATATATATATTCATCCAATATATATACATATATATATATATATCTGTCCAATATATACATCCATATATATATCGAATATCAGAAGATCCAAATATATAAAAAAATTAATAGACCTAAAGGGAGAGATGGACGCCAATACAATAGTAGGGGATTTCAGCATATCATTTTCAACAATGGACAGACCATCCATGTAGAAAATCAACAAAAAACAACAAGAGTTCAATCATACTCTATACCAAATAGACCTACCAGACATCTACAGAACATTCCATCTAACAGCTCCAGACATACTCTACTCTATGCTTCATCATTAGTTAGGGTGTACTCCGTGTACTTACAAATAGAAAAAGAGCTTTTAGTAAATCAGTATGCTGTTACATCAGCAGCAGCTGTGTGCATCTCATGTTTACCACATCTCTTTAGGGAGTCAATTTCTCGTGGGCTTGATTCAATCTCCTGTTGTTTTGCTCCTCATGTTCCTAAGCATACAGAACTCACTGCTAACATCTCAGTAAGAGGCCATGCTGAGTGACTAATCTGGAAAAAATTAGAAGTGATTAAGTACCATGAAGGTGGAAAATCAGCGATGGTATTGCTGTCCAGCCAGGCATGTCCCATTGCACCATGACTATGACCTTAGAGGACAAGGACAAAGTGGTAAAAGTGGTTAATGGGTCTGATTCATTGAGGTCAAGGAGACTAACAAACATTTGAGGAGGATCTAAATTAGATATGGAGAAACTTCTAATGGATTAGATTGAAGACCAGACGCAGAAGCATATCCCTCTCAGCACTGTGACAATAGAGGACAAAGCAACAAGTTTGTGATGTTGAAACAAAAGTCTGGACCTGACTATGATGCTGAATTTGTGCTAGCTCTGGATGGTTCAAATGACTGAAGAATCATTACTCATTACATAATGCAAGAAAGAGTGATGAATCTGCAAGTGCTGATGTGAAGGTAGCTGAAGAATTTTGGAAAACTTGTAGATGACTGTGGAGGACATTGCTTGCTGGAGCATATCTTCAGTATTGATGACTGCTCCCTGTGATGGAAACAGAGGTCTGAAAGGACTTCATCCATAAGGAAACCAAGAAATGCTAGGGTTCAAAGCTTTGAAGGACAGGTAAAGTATGTTTTGGGGACAATGTTATGAGCTAAAATCCATCTTGACCTATAGTGAGAAGTTTAGGGCTTCAAGTCATCTCAACAGGTATAATATGCTGGTTCGCTACAGGAGCAAGAAGAGGTCACACACGACTCTGCTTATCTTCTAAGATACTCTCCTGAATTACTAGGTGAGTAAAATGGAGCCAGATGGGTTGGCATACACCTGTAATCCCAGTACCCAGAAGGCAGGGACAGGAGAATTGCAGGATCGGGGCCAGCCTCAACAACTTAGCAAGACCCTCAGCAATTTAGCAAGATGCTGTTTCAAAAAAAAAAAAAACACCAGGTAGAGAGGTAGGATGTCTCTCAGTTCAATCCCCAGTACTAAGGAAAAAATGGAGAAACACTGTTTGGAGAACAACATACCTTCATGTTTTCCTTATTGTTGACAGTGCTCTCATATGTCCTGCTCTAATTTTGTTCTTCACCCCTTTGTCAAAGTGGTGTTTCTCTTCCCAAATACCACTCTCTTTGATCCAGCAATGGAGCAAGGAGTTATAACAGCTTTTAAAAACTACTACATGAGGAAGACCATTGCGTGAGTTATTGCTACAACTGAGGAAGACACAGAGAAAACACGATGTGATTCTGGAAGTGCTACCCATCTATGAACCTTGCTTGGATTTAGAGTGATGTCACCAGAGGTGTATGAGTGAGTCCTGGAAGAATACACCCATGACTTCAAAGGACTTTGTTTTTAAGGATGAGGAGGTTGCAAAAATCAACAAGGGTATCATTGAAACATCAAACAACTTTACCCTGAGTGTGATGGCGATGATATTGAAGAGCTCTTAGAGGTGTTTACAATGGAAATGGCCAATGAGGAGCTTCTGGGACTGGAATGGAAATGAATATATTAAGACAAGACCAAAGAAAAGGAAGCTGCAGGAGATATAGAACAACCTCCAAGGAAATACACAGTGAAGGGTTTAGTAGAAGCTTTTGCAGGTCTCAAAGATCTCCTTAAAATGAAAACATGGTCAGAAGATTGGAAACAAAATTACCAGACTAATGCATGTGTATCTATGTTTATAGCTGCACAATTCACAATTGCCAAACTATGGAACCAGCCAAGATGTGCATCAACAGATGGATTATAAAACTATGGGATATGTACACAATGGAATCTTATGCAGCCATCAAGAAGAACAAAATTACATAATTTGCAGGGAAATAGATGGAATCAAAGAACATTATGCTTAGTGAGATTAGTCAGTCACAAAAAGTGAAAAGTCAGATGCTCTCCCTAAAATTTGGAAGCTAGGGAGAATAGGGTGTAGGAGGGACTCCAGACAAAGATGGAGAAAACCTCAGATGAGTAAAGAAGGTGACCTAACTGAGGGAGATGTGAGGGGGGAAGAGGGAAACACCCTAATGCACAAATCTATCAAAGTCAACTACTATGCTGAGCATGAGAAGGAGGGAAGGGGGAGGAAATGGGGGTGGGAATTGGGGGAGGGCTAACTGACTGATGTGTGCATGTATACTTCTACCACCCTGAAACCCATCAAGATGTATGATTATAATGCACCAATAACAAAAAAATTTAAAAAATGAAAACATGGGCCCAACCACAAAATAATTCATGAACAGAGAGAATAATTATGGTGTATTATCTGCTCACAAGCCAATCTATGATGAAATAAAGAAACCAAGGGCACTACCCCGTGGTGCTGGACACTAGGATTTTTTTCACTGGTTGATGGTGGCAACAAAATCAAGTCACGTGAGTGAACCTGTAGGCCAAGGTTTATCAGGGCCTCCATGTAGGAAAGGATGCTCAACTCCAACAAGAAGATATCAGGCTGGCGCCCTGAACAAAAGAAGGGAGTTCATTTATTTGGTAACTTGCAGGAGTTGGAATGGAAATTGGCTTTAGATGAACTAAACTCAAACATTTTTCATGTGCTAAACATAAGATACTGCAGCTACTAACACATACAGGTACACTGACCTCTATGCTGAAAAGCTGACGCTAGCTGAGGGTGGCACACACCACATCTCCTGGGGGCACTGTCAGGCCATGAGTCAAGGCCCAGAAGTACATTTGCCCTTTCCCCTACAGTGATCCTTAGGTAGGACCTTGTGGAGAGAGAAAAAGAGACCCTTGCATCTATGAGCATGACTAGCCATTCTCGTCCCTTTAGTTAGATGAGCAAAACCCCCAGCATACTCTTATACCAGATCAAGTAGAACAAAAATATAATCAATTGAAATGTCACTAGATTTAAAGATTTATGCAATACTTACAAATACCCACAATTGTTTTATGGCTATACTGCTTAACCAAGTAGAAACATTCTGAATCCCAAATAACAAGTGATTATTATGGGATTTGATTTTCAAAGACTTATTCCTGGGAACCTGTACATTTCTTCCAAGGAAAATCATATATATCAAAGCTCAACCGCAGGTGTGTCACTTGTCTTCTTTGAGAAGTGAGAGGCAACCTCATCTTGCCTTTGGGGTGTGTACACCTTTGCAATTTTTTAATAAATCTTTGCTTGTGCTTTGTTTTCATACATACTGGAATTCTTTTTTTTTTTTTTTTTTGGTGGTGGTTGAATCCAAAGGCATGGTACCCCCGAGCTACACTCCCAGCCCAATTTTTATTTTTTTGTTTTTGAAACAGCCTTACTAAGTTGCCAGGAGTGGCCTCTAACCTACAATCCTCTTTCCTCAGCCTCCCATGTACTAGGACTATAGGTGTGCACCACCGTGCCCAGCTTCACCCTGAATTTTTTTTCAGTGGCATAAGTCAAGAATCCACCTGAAGTTGATCATGATGGTGCAGGACTGTGATCGCAGTACTGGTAGTTTGAGACAGGAGGACCACAGCATCGAGGCCAGCCTAAGCATCTTAGCAGTACCCTCAGCAACTTAGGAAGACCCCGATTCAAAATTAAAAAAATATATATCTGGCTTTGTAGCTCAGAGCTAGAATGTCCCAGGTTCAATTCCCAGTACAAAAACAAACAAGCAAATAAAAAACAAAACAAAATAAAAAATCCTCTCCTGAGCTAAGGTTCCATTCAGCCCTTAGAGTGACTTCCTTGGGCCCCCGTTTGGTAAGATTCCTTTGGTGACCTGAAAAAGACAATAAATTGAGGCGCTAACTTTGATGAGTTTAACAAAATGCTTCCCTTTCTTTGTATGAGCTTTTTTTTTTTTTACATGATGTTCTCTGTAAATATCTGCATTCCTGGTTTCTCTTTCTCTTTGCCAGAGGCTCCTACACCTCTAGGAAATGTGTGCCTGTTTATACAGGCACTGAAGATATGAGGCACTTGATCCTTTTGACCAAAAGCAAACTGACAAAGGTGTCAGGGAAATAGTCAAAAGTTGTGCAGTGTCCTCATAGAACATCATGCCCCATTCCTGGGTCAGATGGGAATAAGGAAGTTGTCCTGGGGAGAAATCAATATAAGGCCTGATCCACTGATGTCCTAAGCCATTTTCCCTGTCTCATCAGATAGGAAAATACTCCTAGGACATTTCTTGGGGCCACCTGGATCTGATCTAAAAAAGACAGAGAGGCTAGCTGCATAAAGCTAGCTCCATAAAGCAAACACACTTTGTGTCCAAAAACACAAAATTACATTTCCTTTACCTCTTCTAAGTGCTTTTTTCTTTTCTTCCTTCCGTCAGTTAACTCCTGATTTAACCTCCTTCTAAGCCTCTGAAAATAAATCTTATTGTCTTAACAGAGACTCCTTCTCCGCTTTTCACTTTGATCACTTATTTTCTCTCAGACAGCACCTGGGATATGTTGCCACAGGGGTTATCAGTTGTTTGTTGGATATATTTTACAGATATAACCCTGAAAAAACATGAATGGCCCTTTTGTCTGGACTCTGATTATTTCTGAAAAAAGTGTCCTCCTTATTGGCATTATTTAATTGACCAAGTTACTGGCCCTCCTCTTGGATTATCAACGGCTCTTTGAAGGCATGTTTTATTTGTTCTTTATGCCACAGCCAGAAGGCATGAACTCTAGAGGATTCCCTTCCTGTTGGACATGATACCATGCTTCTCTCATTCATAAAATTTACTCTCTTTATTTTTCCTCTAGGGTAAGATCCTGATCTAGAACAAACACCCCCACATCTGCTTAAAAATTCTCTATAAAACTTTTGTGTCATTTCCAGTCTCAAGAAAATGTGTTCAAAAGCCCATTTTGAGAGTTTAACTTTTTTATAAAAACCTAAAGTCTCAGCTGGTGTGTTTATCTAGCTTTGCCTTTACGATTGATTTAACTATCCCTGCATACTTGGGATGAGGAGTTGCAGTATTTCCTGTGTACTCCATCGTTTTCAGCAATGCCTGATGAAATGTTGCCTATGGGAAGATGGGGCCACCCTCTATACAGTGAATGACAATAGCAGATAGGCTATACAGTCCTAATCTTGGGGCAGGAACTCAAAAGTGTGTTAGTATCCTATAGTCTTTAGCTTTTATTTCTCTATTTCTTTTTCCTTCAGATTTGCACCAATAAGGTTCAGAAGTCTTTCATACAATTTGGGTAATTCAAAACCAACACCTATACATTCAGGAAATTAAAACAAGAATTAATAAATGGGATGGCACTAAGCTAAAAAGTTTCTGTTCATCAAAGGAAACCAGCAAGAGTCTAAAGAGAGAGCCTACAGAATGGGAGATCTTTGTCAACTATTTCTCTGATAGAGAACTAATATCTAGGAAGAGTTTAAAAAAGAAAAAGCTTATCATCTTTTGTAATGTTGTGTGGCAACAATAATAGAATATGGAAAATGGAGAGACCTGGCCCAAAAATGGAACTTTAAACTCCAACACAAAGCTGGGCGTAGTGGTGCACACTTGTAATCCCAGTACTTGGAGGATCGCAGGTTCAAGATAGCCTCAGCAAGTAGACTTTCATCAACCTAGTGAAACACAGTTTCAAAAAAAAAATAAAATAGGACTGAGGGTGTAGCTCAGAGGTAGAATGCCCCTGGGTTCCATCCCCAGTACCAAAATAAATAAATAAATAAATTTAAACACGGTATTTCAACTTGATCTATTTTATAAATAATTGGAAAAATGGACTAAAAGCCAATATGTTCAGGTTTTATAAAACCATGTATCAAGACCCAGAACTTAAAAGATCATGCAAAATGTGCTATGCTCATGTTCCCTTCAATAAAAGATAAGAAGAATTATATCCTATGGAGAATGTGCTTTAGAGCAATCCAAACAGACCTTTTCCACAACAACCCATACGAATATCTCAGAAGGCAGATGAAATATAGACTTCAAAGAGCCCTCCTTTGTCCCCTGGATATGAATTCTTCAGAAACTCCAATCTGGCATCCCTGGAAGATCCACCTACCATAACTCCCTCATATAAACCTTTACATCCTACCTTACTCAAAAAATCCAGTCCAGCCGGGTGTGGTGGCGCACGATTGTAATCCCAGTACTTTGGGAGGCGGAGACCGGAGGATCCGGGTTCGCGGCCAGCCTCAGCTCTCTTGCTCTCTCTCTCCCTCTCCTTAGTGAGGCCCTCCACAACTTCGTGAGACCCAGTTTCAAAATAAAGCATAAAAAATAGGGCCGGGGGCATAGCGCGGAGGTAGAACGCCCCTGCGTTCAATCCCGGTACCGCAAGAAAAAAAAAATCCAGTCCAGCTGGTTCCACCCAAAGTGGTGCATCTTATCACCCAAGAAATTCTAAATTTTCAAACATGCTCCCATTTTATGAACTGATGGGAGGAAAACAGAATTATAAAGATTCATGTCCCAGCTGGGCGTGGTGGTGCACGCTTGTAATCCCAGAACTTTGGGAGGCGGAGACCGGAGAATCCGGGTTCGCGGCCAGCCTCAACTCTCTCGCTCTGTCTCTCTGTCTCTCTCTGTCTCTCTCTCTCTCTCTACCTAGTGAGGCCCTCCACAACTTCGTGAGACCTGGTTTCAAAATAAAGTATAAAAAATAGGGCCAGGGGCGTAGCGTGGAGGTAGAACGCTCCTGCGTTCAATCCCCCGTACTGCAAAAAAAAAAAAAATAATAAATAAAAAAATAAAGATTCATGTCCCTTTTTCCATGACCAATTTAATTCAGTGCAAACAAAAAGTAGGTAGATTCTCTGAAGATCCCACTAATTCACCGATAAATTTCAAGCACTGTGTATAAATTTGAGTTAACTTGGGCTGATCTCCATGCAATTCTATCCACCTGCTGTGCCCAGGTGGGGAAAGATCACATCTGAGCTATATCTCAAGCCAGTGAGGATGAAATCCACACTAGAGATAAACCTGTGGGTACTACAGTGGTCCCCAACCAAAACCCAAACTGATTATATCAGGAAGGAAGTGGGGACCTTGAAAAAAGAAACCTTGTGATCATCTGTTTAATAGAAGGCATGAGATAATCCATGAGTAAACTGGTAAATTATGTTAAGATCAGGGAAGTTACTCAGAAAAAGGATGAAAATTAAATTAATTATACTTACTGAGACACTAAGAAAAGTACACAGCTATCGATACAAATTCTCCTGAGGAACACGTCCTACTGTCCTACTGAGGACTTATTTTATCAGCCAATCTGTCCCAAAATATTAAAAGAAAACTACAAACACAAACCATGGGACCACAAACTTCCATGAACCAGCTCTTAGATTTGGCCTTTGGAGTTTTCAACAACATAGACAAACTAGAAGAAATATATAGAATCTGGGAAAGAAATTTGCAGGCCAAAGAATGAGCCCAATAACTCATTGATAGTTTTGACTCTGGGAAGGAAACTACCTCCCCAGACAAATAAACTCCACTGCCTCAGAGGGTCCCTTGGGTTGCTTTTAACAGAAAGGCTGACTACAATGGGTCTAACAGATACCACTGAATCAAGGATTGTCCAAGTAAAGGTCCTAAGCATCCAGAGTGTTGTCCCCTCCATAAAGAGGGAAATCACTGGAAATGAGAATGTCCCCATCTCCAAAGGGAGGATGGGCCATCAGCTTTACAAATGACTCTACTTGAGGACTAGCTATGCCTGAGGTCTCCCCACAAGCCCGCCTCCAGCCAGCTGGAAATAACATTTGAGTAGCCTTAGGTAACTCGTGACATGGTAGGTAAGATTGTTAATTTTCTCTTGGACATGGGACTAAGTTTTCTATCTTGATTGAACCTCCAGGGTTTGTTTCTAGTGAGACTTGTGTTGTAGCTGCTATTGATGGGAATTCTAGTGCCAGAAGATTTACATCTTTAACTTGTAGATTTAAAGAATTAATTTTCACTCCAGCTTTCCTGGTGCTCAGATCCTTCATCAGATCAACTCCTTCCTAAATGGAAGGGCCTTTTTCAGGTTCTTTTAAGCACCCCCACAGAAGCTAAATTACATGATTGCACTTCATAGATTCACTCATCCAGAATTAAACCTGTGTTTCTTGAGATCCTGCAGGACTTATCTTTATCTGAAAAGAGCCAGACCCTTTAGGAAGACATCTCCCATAATTATGAGCCTGAGACACTAAGAAAGTACACAGCTTTCTTAGTAAGCCATTAGAATATTTTCAAATCTTATTCACGAGAAAGAAGAGCTCAAAATAAGATTATCATATAATATATTCCAGGATTGATCTTCCTTTCTATCCTCATACTTCAGTTTCATTAGTGATAGGTACCATATTACATGTCTATCAATCATTCCCCTGCCTGGGCATCTGTCTTTGCTTAGCTATTTATATACTCCTCCTCTCGGCCATATTGTGCATGACCCCAGGGGTTCCAGTAATACAATGTATATGTCAGTAATGCCAATGTTATTGCTGCTTCTAAAATGTAATTAATCTACACTCTTGAGAATAAAATTCTCTTTTTCTATTAATTCAAGACATTCGTTATCATTATACAATGATTTTACTGACTGCTAGACATGCCACAAACAATTCAACATCACCAAGGCAAATCTACAGAGAATAACATGTGTTTTCTCACTTTTGGTACCCCCTCCTGATGATACTTATACTTTAGTATTTGGTCCTTGCCTTTTTTGAGCTTCTTGTAAAATTTGTATCATCTAGGATAAAACAATTTCACTCAAAGATGATGTACTATTATGGATTCTGGTCTGTCTCCACTCCTAAACAACAGCCTTTCCCCTTATCCCTGTTACATGAGGGAGACAGAGACTTTTGATCTCTGAGTAGGTAGGAGATATGGCCTTCTCAAGCTTGAAGAAGTTAGGGAAGATGGATCATCCCCATTCTTCTTCCTTTAAGAATAAGGGATGAAAGTCTCTAAGGGGGAAACAAGATGGGTGAGCTCTAGAGGAGAGAGAAAAACAGACCCTTGGTAAATGGAGACCTGGATCTATGAGCATGACTAGTCATGGTTGTTCCTTTAATCAGATCAGCAAATCTCCTAGCACATGTTCCTATCAGATGAGAGTAAAAGTTTAACCAATTGAAATGTGCTAGGTTATACCCTAGCACGTTCCTATCAGATGAGAGTAAAAGCTGAACCAATTGAAATGTCACCAGATTCAAAGACTTATACAATAAGTCTTTTTTTTTAGTTCAACAGATTGACCAAGAAACATTTTGAACACAAAATATCAAATGAGCCGGGCGTGGTGGCACACGCTTGTAATCCCAGTACTTTGGGAGGCGGAGACCGGAGGATCCGGGTTCGCGGCCAGCCTCAGCCCTCTCTCTCTCTCTCCTTAGTGAGGCCCTCCGCAACTTCGTGAGGCCCGGTTTCAAAATAAAGTATAAAAAATAGGGCCGGGGGCGTAGCGCGGAGGTAGAACGCCCCTGCGTTCAATCCCCGGTACTGCAAAAAACAAAACAAAAACAAAAACAAAATATCAAATGATTGTCATGGGATTTTATATACAAAGAAGAGTCCCTGGGAACCTGCATATTTCTTCACAGGAAAATTATTTTTTTGCAGTCTAATTGTTTTATTTTATTTTTTATACTGGAGAGCTCAACTCTGTGTACATCACTGGTCTTTTCTCTAAGAGGGGAAGGGCTCCCTCACCTTGCTTTTGGAGTGTGTACACATTTGCTATTCTTTAATAAATAATTGCTTGTGTCTTGCTTTTGACATGTCCTGGAATTCTTTTCAGCAGCATGGATCAAGAATCCACCCAGGACAAGTTGAGGTCCCATTTACCCCTGGGAGGAACTTCCTCGCAGCCCTGAATGGTGACCTTCCCTGTCTCATCCCTCTCTTGAGCAATTAATTCTCCATATTCATAATGTGGCAAAGGCTTCAGATCTCTTCTATATCTTCCATATCTTTTCCCTGCAGAGGTGGAATACTCATAGAAATCCCTCACCACCTGATGTAACAGGGACAAGGTGAGAAATGCAAACTTCTGGCCTGGGGGGGGCACTACCCATGAATAACAGGACATAGGGCCATTGTGAGCTACCATCACCAAATTTCTTATCCTGTTGGTGGATTAACCTTCTTGAACAGGTACTTGAGGTACCATATAAGCTCCCAAGTGTATTTGTGTAATTCCAAAAAGTCCTGTGAAAGACCAGGTAAAACAAATTTTATCCTTGATAAGTGAACCCAACTGGGGGATTCCTACAACTTTGTAGCAGTGGGGGTAGTGGGTATAACCTGATAAGGTCCTTTGCATTTGGGCTGATGCTGGTTTTCTGATGATTCCTCCCTCTATGTTTTAACCATAACTCTGTTTTCTGGTTGTATTTCTGGAAAGGAATCAGGGTTCTGTATTGTTTCAGGAAAAAATCTTGCTTCCACAATTTAGGAAAGCCTGCTGTTTTTTTCCCCCAGAATAATAACATATTATAATAGGTAGCTTATATATGTGTCAAACCAAAAGTTAGTAGTTAATAAAAGCCAGCCAGGCATGGTGGTACATGCCTGAAATCTCAGTATTTGAGAGGCTGGCACAGGAGGATCACAGCCTCAGAATAGTCTCAGCAAGTAGTGAGACTCTCATGAACCTAGTGAAACCCTGTTTCAAAAATTTAAAAAAATTAAAATAGGATTAGGGGTGTAGTTCAGAGGTAGAATGCCCCTGGGTTCAATCCCCCGTACCTCCCCCCCCACACACACAAATGCTAGCTGGGCATGGTGGTACATGCCTGCAATCCCAGTACTTGAGAGGATAAGACAGAAGGATCACAAGTTTGAGTCCTGCCTCAGCAACTTATCAAGGCCCTCAGCAACTTATTCATACCTGTTTCAAAACAACAACAACAACAAAAAACCAAAATAAAATAGGACTGGGGACTGGGGGTATAGCACAGAGGTAGAAAGCCCCTGGGTTCAACCCATATTATACACACACACACACACACACACACACACACACACACACACAGAGTCAGCCATACACCATGTAAAGGGAGCTTACTTTTAGGCAACTCAATGGGGCAGCTCCATTTCATTAAAGGGCAAGGGAAGGAGCTTAGTCCAGGATTCCTGGGTCTTGTGACCCAGTTTGTTTAGGGTTTAAGGATACGATTAGCTTTTTTTTTCATTTTTTTCTGAGGACTGAGGATGGATGCTAAGTGTAATTTATGATTAATTCTAAAAGCCAATTCATTCTTAAAGAGAGATTCTGTGTTATATTTGCAAAAAAAAAAAGGGGCACATTATCACTTTGGAAGGACTTTGGGAGCCCAAATCAGAATAATTTGTGTTAAAAAAAATATCCACGTCTATGTTCTTCAATGTTTTAGTTGGGGAAGGCTCCTATTCATTCCATAAAAGTATCTATAAACACCAGGATATATTTATATCTAACTTTTGAGGATAATTGGGGAAGGCTAATTGCCAGTCTCACCCTGGATAGGTACCCCAATACTGGACAGGATTTAGAAGTGGGATCAACCTGTTTAACAGCCTTAGGATGACCCTTTCCAATGCAAGCAACCCTAATCAGGCTCAAGAGGGTGTCTCTTCCATAGTGGGTGGCCTTGTGTAGGTGTTGAAGAAGTTTCCACTAATCAGAAATAACAACCTCCTGCACGTGTATGAGCCAGCCTGCGTCATTAATATAGTATCTCCATTGTCCCATTATTATTATTATTTTTAATTTCTGTAGAATACTTAGGCATCTTGGTTGCAGCACGAAAGTCTGAGACTAAGTTTATGTCGTTGTGTGGGGTCCTCTACAGGAGCGTAGGTTTTGGCTACAAGCTTTGCAATTCTGCTTGGTAGGGTGCTGATCTGAGTTCCTGGAGACACGCGTGTGCTCAGGCCCTGTCATTCCATGGCAGAGTCACCTTGTAATGGTGCTAAGAGGGGCCTCTGGCTTTGGCTGCCACTTGTTCATCCTGAACAGGGACTATCAGTGTGTTCCTGCTGTCAGTTGCTTTTCTTGTAATAGGAGCACACTGGTTGTGGCCCAGGGGCTGTAGGTGACTTCCAAACCACTGGGAAAAATATTACCTAGGGGGACCTTGAGGGAACCGGATTTGGGCTGCAAGAGCTGTTTTGTTGTTGTTGCTATTTTGTCAATTATCTATACTGATTTGCCTGCTCTGCACAATCTCTATTATTAAAAGTCTGAAAGGTCTCTGTAACCAGAGACACATCAGGAATTTGTTGTCCTTTTCTAAATTGTGCAATTTTCTCCTGGTGTCTGGGGCTGATTGAGTAATGATATGTATAGCTACCGGGGTCTTTCCCTCTATCCCGAGTTAGGATCTATATTAGAGGCTTTTATATCCCAAAAGCTTCCATTAGCCTGTTGAGGAATGTGCTGGACTTTCTTGTGATTTGTAGGTTTAATTGTACATCTTTTCATTCCCTCAGCTAAGCAGGTGATGGACAGTTCCATTCTCTCACTGTGGACCCCATGGCTGTAATCCCCTTGGGGATCCTTGTCAGGAACAGCATCACTCCCTACCTCATATACATTGCTAGCTGGGTGGGTAATTGCATGTTCACAAGCCATTTCCCTTACCTTATGAATTATTCTACCCTTCTCGCCTTCTGTGCAGCAATGATATTTGTGATCCCAACATGCACAAGCCTAGGATAATGTGTGTCCTTGTTAACATATATATATATATATATATATATATATATATATGTTAACATATATGTTAACATATATATATATAGTGTAATATATGTATATATATAGTGTAATATATGTATGTATATATAGTGTAATGTATGTATATATATAGTGTAATATATATACATATAATATATAGTGCTATATCCATGGACAAAGTTATCACTACCAGTCTCACTAACATTAATGGGGTGGGGGAATCAGGTTGGGATATGGACGGAAGCACACCAAGTGATGTGGGCATGTACATTTGTATCACTTTGATCCTCACTATGATGTATAATAACAAAGCACCAATAAAAGTATAAAAAGTGTGTATATATATTTACATACATATATATACTTACAGAATAAAGATATAAAGAAAATATTTTGTACATGTATACAATGCCTTTGTGTTTTGTGTTAATATAAAAAAGTCAAAAAGTTGAAAGAATAAGTTTATAGATTAAGAGTTCCATTAAGCTAAGGTTAATTTGACATTGAAAATTATCTATTTTTAATTTTTAAATGAGTACTGATGCGTTGTAGTTATACATCATAATAATATTCAATTTGACACATTCATATATGCATACAACACTTCTTGGTGTGTTTCCCTCCGTGTCCCCCCTTTTCTTGCTAGTGCTATTGGTAGTAATGCAGTCATACACAACAAAACATTATTTGGCCTGTTACATTCCTCAAATGTCATTTGACCCCTTCCCTACTCCCTGCTCTAACCCCCTTCCACTATTTTCCTGGGTTCTCTCCCCATTTTCATGTTTCCTCTCCTGTTTTACTCTAAGTTCTGAAATAAATTTAGTGTGGTCTAAGCATACAATGTTTATAAAGTTTACAGTAGTGTACAGTATTGTTTTAGACCTTCACATTCAATCACTAACTCACCTAGAGCAACAGCCAGTCCTGAAGCTTCATCTGTGGGAAGTGCCCTACACACAGTGTGCCATTACTATCGTCTCTACCACATTTTGCTACACCATTTTATGTTTAAATATATTTAGATAAACAAATACCACTGTGCTCCTACTGCCTACAGCATTCAGTACAGTATAATGCGTGCAGGAGTGATAGATGATGCCATAGAACCTAGATGTGTAGTAGGCTTGGGTTAGGTCAGCTGTCCATTACTAGAAGAAATAACCTGAGATAATTAACTTTTAAAGAGAAAAGTTAAATGTCTGCTCACAGTTTTAGAGGTCCCATTCCATCATCTGGCAGCCTGTGGTTAGGCAGCAATTCATGGCAGAACTATGTGGCAGAGGAAAGACATTCACTCAATGGCTGTAAAGCAAGAAACAGCGTGAGGAGGGGACTAGGGTCTCACAATTCCCTTTGAAGGCAAGCCCCCGGTGATGTAAAGACCTCCCTCCAGGCTCTACCTCCTCAAGGCTCCACCAGCTCCTTACTGCACCTCCCTGGGACTAAGCCCTGGGGAATATGGATCTTTAGGGGACATTGGAGATCTAAACAATAGCAAGGCTATGCCATCTAGGTTTGTGTAAGTCTACTCTGTGATGCTCATGCAGAGTTGCCTGATGGTGCATTTCTCAAAAAAAT
This sequence comes from Glis glis, assembly GCA_004027185.1. Taxonomy (NCBI): domain Eukaryota; kingdom Metazoa; phylum Chordata; class Mammalia; order Rodentia; family Gliridae; genus Glis; species Glis glis. The sequence continues at coordinate 3,727 of PVJS01001466.1, read as the reverse complement.
TTTTTTTTTTGCGGTGTCAGGGATGGAACCCAGGGGTGTTCTACCTCCGCGTTACACCCCCGGCCCTATTTTTTATACTTTATTTTGAAACTGGGTCTCACGAAGTTGTGGAGGGCCTCACTAAGTAGAGAGAGAGAGAGAGAGACAGGGAGAGAGAGAGAGAGCGCTGAGGGTGGCCGCGAACCCGGATCCTCCGGTCTCCGCCTCCCAAAGTACTGGGATTACAAGCATGCGCCACCATGCCTGGCTTGATAGTGCATTTCTCAAGAGTGTATCCCCATTTTTAAGGGATGCATGCCCACCAATTGCAAGATATATCATTTGCATCAACTGAAAAAATGCATCATAATTTTATGATGGAATGAAATAATGAACCCTGTGATAAACTATGACATAAAGACTTTTACCACTTAGGGTTTTTATCTTATTTTTATTGAAAAAATATTTCTACTTATACAAATATAGAATAGGGAATACCTGCACAATTTTAGTGGGGAAAAGAAAATTAGTACAGATATTATGGGAAATGGTATGGAGATTCCTCAGAAACCTAAAAATAAACTGTAATATGATCCAGAGCTCTCACCTCTATGTGTTATATATCCAAAGGAAATGAAATAAATATGTGATTGTCTTATATAGCTCCTATGTTTAGACAAAATCAGGGAAAGAAGATAAATACATTAACAAAGATATTCCTAAATTATCTATTATTTAGTTAGGTGTGGTATTGCATGCCTGTAATCTTAGTACTTTGGGAGGCTGAGACAGGAGGATTGCAAGTTTGAGGCCAACCTCAGTAACTTAGTGAGACCCTCAGGACTTAGCAGGACCCTGATCCTCCGGTTTCCGCCTCCCAAGTACTGGGATTACAAGCATGCGCCACCATGCACCACGCCCAGCTCAGGTTATTTAAAAAAACCATTACATTGAATGCAGTATAAAATTATAAACTGAGCTGGAGGCTTTCTTCATCTTTTACCGGATTTTCCACTGATGACATTTTTCTGTCCCAGGGGCTAATCTAGGACATCATATCACAGTTGCTGTTAGCTTTACCGCTACTTACTGCCAAGTGACAAAATCCCATATAGCTCAAAGTATCAGGACCACACACCATTACTCACGGTGCCTTATGCTCAGGATTCCAGAGGCAGATGACGCAGAGATCTGAGATTTCCACCGAAGGCTCAGCTGGGGAAGTCTTTCCTTCTATAAGCTCACATGATGGAAGTTAGGCTTCAATTCTTTCTCCAGGTAGAGATGAATTCATTGGCAAGTTACTGCAAACTTGTAAGAAAATAATACCCACTTGTTACAAATTCTTCAAAAGCAACAAAAAAGGCAACAACAAAAACAAGAACAATCAAGAAGAGATCACACCCCTACACAATTCTATGAGGCAATCTGCCCTCATATTACAATTAGACAAAGACATTTTAGGGAAAAAGTGTCATAGACCAACACACCATATGAATATACAGGCAAAAATCCTCAAGGGAAAAATAACCAAAAGAAAACAGCAACATACATGAAAAATTACACACTATGACCAAGGGTGCGTATCCCACAAATGACAAATTTGATTTTACACACACACAAAAATGTTTGTACTACATTAATAGACTAGGGGGAAAACAAAAGATTGGAAAAAGAATTTAACAAATCTAAAACTCATCCAAGGGAAAAATTTCAATAAATTAGGGATAAAAGGCATCACCAGGCAGAAATTTTACTATGAGTAGAGGAAGAAACTAGGTTTTACTTCTTGTCTGCACTACAAATACTCGGAATTGAATTGGCAGAGAAAAGCAGGTTTACTCAAATCCAGCTTTGAGAAAACTTTCTTGATTCAAATTTGGAGAGTCAGGGGTGCAGGATAGCTTTCATAAGAGAAGAGGTGGCAAAGTGGACAAAAGATATAACATATATACATATATATATATATATCTGCATAAATCTATATATGCAGATTGAGATAGACAGGGAACCTGTCAGTTGCAGCTTCCTGGCACCTGTCAAGGCTAGCCCTTCAGCCTTTACTCTCAGTATGAGAAAATGAAGAAAAAGTTCAGTAGTTAAAACAATTTGGAGCTCTAATTCTCAGTATGAGAAAGTTGTCCTTAATTTCAGAGGCAGTCTGTTTCAAAGGTTCACTTTCACTTAAAAATAGTATTCGCACACACACACACACACACACACACACAAAATAATGGCATCGTGTTTAAAAAAACATCATGTTATTGCCAATGGGTCAGAAATTTCTCCAAGATTACAAAAGATTCAAGATGTCCATGCTTGCCACTTCTATTCAACATGGTACTATAGGTTGTAGTCAAAGTGATAAAACCAAAAATATAAATAATATGGTTTCCAGATTAGAGAGGATTTCAAGCTATCTTTCTTCACAAATGGCAAGGTGTTTTGTCCAGAAATTGTAAGGATACCAATAAAATATGATTAGAAACAAAAGTCAACTTCAGCAATGATGCAGTCTATAAAATCATTTGTATTTTTATATAACAGGAATTAACAACATAAAAATGAAACTCTCCAACTAGGACTCTGTAAAGAAGGGGTGGATACTAGGCTTGGGCAGGGAATGAAACTGTGGCAGCCTTCTATACCAGAAAGTAAGAAAATGACAATCAAGAAGACAGTCAACCAAGAGAGGTCATGACCATATCAAACTGCAATGACGTGGGTATGTCAAGGTGACACATGAGCCAATAGAAAGACCTCCCAATGGCCCACATCGAAACACTTTGAACAACAAAATGAGTTAGTAAAATTAAGATGTAACATAAGTAGCAAAATAAACATACTATTGCAATTAAAGTATATTTTTTAAAATGAGCAAGTAAAAATGATACACAAGGAAAATAGTGTTCCCATAATGAGGGATTCAAAATAAATGCTGTAAAATAATTGTTGCAGATTCTCTGTCCCTAGGAGGTTGAACATGACTTCCCAGGTTTTAAGTAAGTGCTGTGCATAGTAAATTCTTTTCGAAAAGTACAACATGGAAAGGGGAGGAGGCAAACTTACACTAGAGAAATCTGACAAAAACGAACTCATCCAAGTGAACTGATACTGGTAGTGATAAATCATGTAGGTAATACATATCCTTGATATGATGTGGTGAGAATTGAACTTTCCTGCTATAGTGTTCCTCTGAAAAACCCCACAAATCAAGTCTACCTGTGAGAGAAACACCGGTGAATTCCCAAGTGAAAGATGTCGATATCATCAAAAAGAAGAACCTCTGAGTCACCGTCAAAACGAAGGAGAATGAGGAGACAGGACAGCTATCTGTGATGTGGTAATCTAGATGGCATCCTGGGGAAGACAATGGACTTTAAGGGAAAACCAAAGAAATCTGAAGAAAGTGAGGGTGTTAGTGAATGATTAGTGTATGATTAGTTTAATTGTGACCAGTATGCCAACCTACTGTAATAGTTCATAATAAGGGAATCTGTATGCTGGGTTTATACGAAATCTCAGCATTACATCTGCAACTGTTATGCAAATACAAAACTATTCTAAAATAAAAGCTATTTTTTTTTTTTGCGGTACCGGGGATTGAACGCAGGGGTGTTCTACCTCCGCGCTACACCCCCAGCCCTATTTTTTTATACTTTATTTTGAAACCGGGTCTCATGAAGTTGCGGAGGGCCTCACTAGGTAGAGAGAGAGAGAGAGAGAGAGAGAGAGAGAGAGAGAGAGA